>JARVZY010003884.1:0-25930 GCA_030686995.1 Artemisia argyi
AAACAACCAAGAATGGAGGCCTTAAAAGTATGGTCATCAAGACCACTCCGTCATCTCTTCCACTTATCCCCACTCACTTACAAAACCCATCTCCCAGTCACCTTCACGCGCTGCTGTTCGTCCTCACGCGCCGCCACTGTGCCGCCAAAACAGGGTGGTGGCAGGGGAAGGAGGTCACCCAAAGATGAGAATAATGCAACTTCTTCTACTTCTGATAGAGATGCTATTCGTCTTAAAAAGGTTTACTTTTTTTTTTATATAAAAATTGAATCTTTTTTATGTTTTAATGTTTTTGTGTGATAAAGATTGAATCTTTTTGTGTTTTTGTGTTTTGGTTTTGTTTACTTAAATTGGGTTATGGGTTTTTTAAGGGATGTTGGTTTTAGCTGATTTTATGGCTTATGAGCTTATCTCATTTCGGCTTATATTGTTATGAAATATAAGCCCAATTTTTCCGGCTTATTTTGAAACTTATCACCTAAAGATGATACTAAGACCAGTAGTACTTGTGACCCTATGGGTGATCTTATGACCCTGACAGCGCGACATCAGCTTCTCTCTCTAAGACCAAACACATGACCAAATGCCCGTAGTAAGGCGACCCCGGGCACCTCACACACACAAACCATATGCAAAATTGCAAACCATTTGATTGCTTTGCCGATCGAATCAAGCAAAAAAAGGGGGAGGGACGCGTTCCTATGGGACTTATGTATTGGGGGGGGGGGGCTCGAGAGGGTGGACTGACCCTTGGTTGGGTCTCCATTATGACTAGCCTAATGCAACCTCTACTTCTGATAGAGATGCTATTCGCCTTAAAAGGGTTTAGTTTTTATGTAGTCTTTTTTTATAAAAAAGATTGAATCTTTATTGTTTTTTATAGCTTTGTTTGTTAGGATTTGGGTTGTTAATTAAATTGTTAAACCTTTTTATTAGGGGGTGTTTGGGATTGCTTATAAGAACTGCTTATTTATTGCTTATCTGATTATTCGAGAGTGAAATGAGCAGTTTGGAAGTTGCATGTTCCAAATTGCTTATCTAGGTATTTTAAATAAGTATAAGCAATTTTGTTAGTAATCCTAAAAGCCAAGTATTTGCTACTTGAAAACGCGAAAGTCAGATGATTATTTTCAAAATGCAATGTCAAACACAAGCTTAACACTAGGTTTGATTTTTTATTTATGTAATTTTGAGAGTTGTAAGTTTCCATGAAACATGTGAGTGATCGGGAGGATGCCGAAGAATAAAAGTGTGATACTTAGAAGTACGTCGTTAACCCCTTTATAAAGATTGAATCTAAGTTGGTCCAGTGGGTGATGAGGTTTTGTGGGGATTTAAGAACTAAGCGGTTTTGAGGGTGTTTGGGGTTGCTTATTGAAATGGTCTATATGGTTATTTGAGAGTGAAATGCACAGTTTTGTATAATCAGTTTGGAAGCTGATTCCAAAAAACATGTCTAGTTATAATGAGCAAATCCCACGCTCTCCCTAAGAACTACTAATACCTTTTTTAGTAAAAAACACAATAATCAGGTAATCACTTTAGGAGTACATTTTTCCCAACTGCTTATGTGGTTATTTCAACGAACAAAAGTAGTTATATTAAGCAATCCCAAAGCCACACAAAATTAATGACCTGCTACTTTTTATTGGATGGCTAAGTATCTGCTAAAACACAATGATCAGATCATCAGTTTTAGAACACAATTCCAAACACAGCTTAAGTGCAGTTTTGATCTTTGCAGCACTTGCTTAAAACAATGGTTGTTCCAACTGTTTGTTTTCTAACATCATTTACATGGTAACATGGGTCTATGATGAGTTGGGGTATAGATATCTGGTTTATTTGATTGCACTGAGAGTAACGGGTTCTTTTATAGGTAGAAGAGTTAAGGAGCAAGGGACTTGAACCATATGCATAGAAGTGGGATAGGACTCATACCGCTAATCAATTGCAAGATATTTATAAGCATCTCGGCAATGGTGAAGAGTCGAATGATGAGAATGACCAAGTATCAATATCAGGAAGAATTGTTGCACGTAGGGCTTTTGGAAAACTTGCTTTCTTGACTTTGAGGGATGATTCTGGCACAATTCAGGTATGCTGATAACATCTTTTTTTTCGTTTCAGACATAAAAATTTAGTTGTTTGTCTCTAACCTTAATCACCATCATGCTGTGTAGTTGGTAGTATTTGTGATTTGGGGGAGGGGGGGTTAGTAGATAAGCTTTAACAAAACGGGATGCTGGGATAGTGTTCACATAACTGGACGTGCTTCTCATACTGGAAGTTGTGATAATCAGCAGCTTAAGTGTTTGACATATTCTGATTTTGTAAGGATTTTGATTAAAAATGACACTTATATAGTCAGAATCAATTTCGTTGCATTTACTCTTGAAATAAGTGTTTTTCAAATTTGATTTTTTGACTCGAACCACAGTAATTAGATAACCGCTTTCAAAACACGATGCAGCATGCCCATTAATCATCTCCCGAAGTGGATCTTAATGACTGAAAGATCGCAAATAGGAATGCGTTGTGTTTGACCCTCATAGAAGCATTTAGATTATTGAGTAAACTTGATTTCCTCGCCTATGCTATGTTTTCTATGACTCTTTTTTGTCATACTACTGAATACTGATATATTTACTTATAATATCAGCTTTACTGTGAGAAAGAAAGACTTGCAGATGATCAGTTTGACCAATTAAAGAGTCTTGTTGATATAGGCGACATATTGGGCGCAAGCGGCTCGATTAAACGGACAGAAAAAGGTTAGCTTCTACAACAAAGTTATACAAATATAATTTAATAGTCTTTACACTACCGGATAAGTTTCACGGATAAGGTTAGCTTCGACATATAATTCATTGTTTCCATTTATTTTCAGGGGAACTTTCTGTATGTGTAAATTCATTTTTGATCCTCACAAAATCTTTGCTTCCACTACCGGATAAGTTTCACGGTCTAACAGATGTGGATAAGCATTATCGCCAACGGTTAGTTTTCTAATAGCTTTTTTTCATGGTGGTCCTGTTTTCTAAAAGTTTCCTTGGAAAGATGGAAAACCTGTTTTCTAAGTTTTAGAAAACTCCTTTTATGAGTAAACACGTTTTCAAGTGTTCTCTAGAGAAAAAAATAGCTCTCATTTTCAAGAAAACTGAAAAATGAAAACTAAGAAAACTTTTCCATTACTAAACGCAACCTAAACATTTCACTTATCACACTCTCTCTATAACGTAAATCTCTTCTTTGGATTTAGATTTATAAATAAATCTGAATTTTAATTGACCAATTCAACCCATTTTAATTAATCAGTGGACCATTCTTCTAATATGTTTTAAAAGGCCCACTCGATCCCAATCCAACATTTTTGTCTTTTGCATATTTGGTACTTTCCATCAGCCTGATTTATTTGGCTCCATTTCTTTGGATTTACCTTTACATCACAGAATAATTACAGTACCAAAAGTGATGGTGAATAACTAAAAATTGCAAAGACTGAGTCTCAAGTCTTTGGTCGTCTAATGTGGGACTTCAAATTTATTGTTTAATTTTTCTCCATGTTTTGTCTGTTCCACACGAATTTATATATTTCTATTCTTAGTTTTCGAAGTCTATATAAAGCCGCATAGAGGTATATGTGTTCATTATCAGAGAAAACTACATCAATACAATTTTCTTAAAACACTCATAATGAGAGAAAATATTTACTTTTACTTTATGCATACTCATGTTTTCCATGCCATTATCAGTGGTTAAATTTTCCATGCCATTATCAGTGGTTAAATTTTCTTGTTATTTTCATAATATTCTGCTAGACTTGATGATGGTTTAGACCAGTACTGTTTACTCTACTTGGGCTTTGTCGTTGTGAATGAAAATATATTTATGTACTTGGTCTAACTGGCTTGCTTCAACAAGTATATCTACTTATCATTTGACCAGCCAATGCTGATTTTCTCATTTAAGCCTGACTAGCTCTACTTACTGTTTCGGAAAGCTTATTTAAACATCTTTTGTTTAAACCAATAGTAGTTCATTTGGTCAAGAACTATCAAAACACAATGCAGATGATAGAACTTGGATACGGTTAACGGTTTCTTTCAACTAAATTGCACCTTTCTCAAGTAAGTCGGTCCAAAACAGCTTATAGAAACAGCTTTAGCGGTGTTTGGGATTTCATACTTTTAGCTTATGGCTAAATAACCTATGAAAAAAACACACTTCCCCATGTGCATATTTCATCAAAATATAACAAGCACTTCAAATATGCAATCCAGGTGCTATCGGGTCGGGTTATCGGGTTGTTGTGTCTTGTCGGGTCGGGTTAAGTCGGGTTTTGATTTTTAAAAACTCACCCGCAATCCGACCCGATAAGCAATCGGGTTGTCGGGTTCGGGTGGTATTCGGGTCGGGTTATGTCAGGCCGGGTGATTCATGTTATAGGGTGATACTACAAATTGGAGTAGCTAATAAATTATCAAATGTGAACTCTTTCTTTTTCGAACAGTTACCAAATGTCCAAGTGTGACTTTCATCAAACATAAAAAAGTATATTAGTGACTAGTAAGCCTTTTTTTTTTTTTTTTTTTTTTTTTTTTTTTTTTTTTTTTTTTTTTTTTTTGGTGTCATTTTGGACCAAACATAAAAAAACTGGATGGAACCCAACTTACTACTGAAATGATGCAAGTCTTCCACAATTTAAAGAAAACTTAGTACTGGTGTTGGGTATGAGTGGTAAGTTTATGTCATTTGGTTTCATCAACACTTATTACTGAACCAAACTTACTACTGATGCAAGTCTTCCAAACTTACTACTGAACCAAACTTAGTACTGATGTTGGATATGAGTGGTAAGTTTGTGTCATTTGATTTCATCAACACTTATTACACAGCCTTCTAAATCAAACAAGATTTTAACTACTACCCAAAACCCAAACCCAAAACCCAAACCCAAACCCAAACACTCCCTGCTGCAAGTCTTCCACAACATTGACAACTATTTAGTTACGTATCTGTCATAACTTAAACTAAAAATTATACAATAAAATCTATCACTGATTACCTTTTGGTTAAATGTTGATGATATTGCAAGGAAAAAATATCTCTGAATTATGTTTTTGATAATAGTTGATTAATAGTATTAACCAATAATAGCCCGTGATGAACTTGAAAAACCAAACGTCCCATGCAAATTGCAGAGTTTGATATTGGGCTTTTTCAGTTATCAGTAAAAAAAAATAAAAAATAAAATAATAATAATAATAATAATAATAATAATAATAATAATAATAAAATAATTAAGTATTGATTTTTGGGTCTTATCGGGTTGACCCGATAACCCAATAGCAGAAATTATCTAACCTTAACCCGACCCAATAACATCATCGGGTTATCTAACCCGATAAGCTTTTTTCAACCTGATTTAACCTGACCCGATAAGGCTTATCGGGTTCGGGCAACCTGACCCTACTGACACCCCTAATCCAAACTCCTCCTCAACTATGATAAGCCTAAAATGTTTGTCTAGCAATCCATCCCAATTTAAGAAAAAATGCTACCGGATAGAGTGTTGTAAAACTTAGGCCACAAGGTCGAGTAACAAGTTGAGATTGGATATTTGTTTATAAACAAAGAAGAAGGTTGAATAACAAGTTTGTTCCCACCTATTATGTACCTTTATCAAATACGTCATGCATACCATCCCGATTACATCTTTCGGGTTACACTAAACCAAACACACTTATGGAATGTTTACGAAAAGCAGAAAAAGTAGCACATCTGGTGCATTGGCAATATGGAGAATGCTCCAACCTACATATATCAAAAGAGTGACCATTATCTAAGGGTTATGGAGAGTGCGATAACAAGGGCAACTGTTATAATGACAATTCTCAGTCGTGTGCCACCTATGTGCAGTCATCTCCACCACGCGACAAACCATATGCTAATAACGTGGGGATCTCGCTTGCGGCATCAAGTGATGTCGTTTTCCATGCCATAATCAGTTGTTAAATTTTCTTGTTATTTTCCTAATATTCTGCTATAGACTTAATGATGGTTTAGACTAGTGTTTACTCTACTTGGGATTTGTCGTTGTGAACGAAAATATGTTTATGTACTTGGTCTAACTGGCTTGCTTCAACAAGTATATATCTACTTATCAATTGACCAGCCAATGCTGATTTTCTCATTTAAGCCTGACTAGCTCTACTTACTGTTCCAAAAAGCTTATTTAAACATCTTTGGTTTAAACCAATAGTAGTTCATTAGTTCAAGAACAATCAAAACACAATGCCGATGATAGAACTTCGATACGGTTAACGGTTTCTTTCAACTAAATTGCACCTTTTTCAAGTAAGTCGGACCACAACAGCTTATAGAAACAGCTTTAACGGGCTTTGGGATTTCATACTATTAGCTTATGGCTAATAACCTATGAAAAACACACACTTCCCCATGTGCATATTTCATCAAAATACAAGTCCACAAGCACTTCAAATATGCAATCCCAGACTCCTCAACTGACCTGACAAGCCTAAATGTTTGTCTAGCAATCCATCCCAATTTAAAAAAATGCTATCGGATAGTGTGTTGCAAAACTTAGACCACAAGGTCGAGTAACAAATTGGGACTGGGTATTTCAGTATTTGTTTATAAACAGAGAAGGTTGAATAACAAGTTTGTTCCCATCTATTATGTACCTTCATCGCATACGTCATACATACCATCCCGATTACTCACTCACGCAACTTGAGTTGAATCAGCCAAAAAATCAGTTTGGTCAAAACTTAGTCTACAGTATTTGAACAATTGTGTTAATGTTTCTAACATATTCCTACAGTCAGGGCCAGAGTCGCGGACATACCTAAGGTAGAGGCTATGCACGTGCATACGCGCATACTCTTTTCAAATTTTTATATAAAAGTGAATATCCTGTGACAAATTTGTGCGTCCACCCATGCCTATAGTCCATGTAAAAATGCCATACACATAATTTCAAAATGTACACAAAAATTCCAATCGCAATATTCCCCGCCTAGGCCGATTACGAGCTACAAGTTAGCGGACCACTTGAGGACCGCATAGCGAGTTTTACAAACATAGGTAATTAAAATAAAAACATTACATAAGTAGTAATCATTTAGATAATGTGGAATTAGTCGGAGGAAAACGAGGCAAGCGGATAACAGCTTCTTCTATCTCAATTGGGTCTGATCGTATTATCTACAAAACAAAACATCATTAGATAAAAAAACATTAAAACTTAGGATAACTTGTTATTTTATATTACTAACTAAAACATGGGTAATTTTGAAACATGAAAAAAATGGGTATCGGATCTTGAAGAAGGGGCTTTGAATCATCAATGGCTGGTCTGAACTGTGGCTTGCTTTTGTTGGTGGTGGTGATGTCTCTGTTGCTTGTTCCGGCATTGGTGTTCATGGGTGTTTGTGCTTGACTATGTTTCATTTTTGTTTTTTTGGGTTTAGAATTTGGTGGAGTGATGCTGTGATGTTTTGTTGTTATGGCAGGGCCAATAGGCCAATAATGAATAGCATACAGTAGGAACTCATTGTTACTTATGTTTGGCCCAATAATGAATATCATAGGTTCAGCGGGGTAAATGCATTAAAAAAGGACAAATTTTAGCGTATGGTAGGAAAGATACTTCTAATGACTTTTTTGGGAGCGTTTATAGTAAATGGAATTTATAGAATTGTAATCAATCAAATATTGCAAAGTTCCAGTATTTATTACCAATTAGGATTGAATGATAACGGAATTTCGGTCTATACCGGAACTATAAAATCAAATTGGGGAGGAAGAGCTAAATAATAAAATATTTTACTTAGCTTGTAGAAGACTGTAATTTTTTACTTAGCTCGTAGAAGACTGCAAAATTTATGTGGTAACTAAATAAGTCGTGTACAAATACTTATGTGATAGCTTAAATATAACTATCAACGATATATAATATTAAGTATTTAAAAAAAGCTTAATGTTTGACAATCGAGCTTCAGTTTAAACAAATATATGCATAACGTAGAATCGTATATTGTTAGAGCAGTTTCATCAATAACGCAGGTTAAACTTTAACTCAGTGCCACGTCAGCGCCACATCAGCTTTAACACATTAACTTTAACTCAGAAAAAACACCCACAACAATAACTCAGCTTTAACTCAACTATTTTCAAATTCAACCCTCAACTAAAACTAATATTTCATTTAATAACTAATAAAACACAACTTATATTAACTTAAAATTTAAACATACATTAAACAAACTGCAACAAACTACAGCAAACATGCAACATAAAACATAAAACACGATAATTAAACATAAACCTACGATAATTAAACATAAAACTACGAATCAATAAAACGAATCATCTGACACATAGCCCTCGTGACTCGAAGCACTCGAATCGTCCTAACTCGTTGGCACACTGTCACACCCCGCCATGGCGGAAACGCGAGGGTGTAACTTCATGGATATCATCACAACACATGGTGTCTATATAGAGATTAACTACATGCAATAAAAATGGCAAAGTATAGACACAAAGTGTCATAACAATACCCGAAAGAAAACGACATGATAAACTCCGAACACTCAGATAAACCACTTCCAATGCAACTAAGGTCTCGTCTAATCACCTCCTTCTATCATAGCGTTAGAATGCTCACCTGAAAATGATGCTTAAAACGTCAACATAATGTTGGTGAGATTCATAGGTTTAAGACACACATACACTCTCAAGGAACCAGTTTAGTTTACTGTGATCATAAAATATAAGCTACATGTATTTGCAAATCAATAATCACACACAAAGGCAACAACACACATAAGGCAACATCAGGACGACTCGTGTCCTCCGATCCCACAATGATTACAACAGGATGGCTCGTGTCCTCCGACCCCAATAAACCACAATTAGGTCGCATGCGCGAGCAACAGGATAAGCATCCTCCTAATTGGAACTCATAAACTAGTAACGAGTAGGAGTATTACTCTCCAATTGGATAGTCCCCCCCAATTGGACCACACAACATTATCATCACATTATCCAATTAATCCACATAATGTGGTACGAGTAGGAGTATTACTCTCCAATTGGATGCCCCCCCCCCCCCCCCAATTGGACCACACAAGCAAATAATTACACATAGCATGCATACGATAACATTATAAGTCCAAGCTCTTTTGACACACACATAATCACAGTAACTTAAACATTTAAGACAAGCATCATTCTCATCCCAAGTTTAAAACAAGTAAAAATATGGGACTATGAACTCACCTTAAACTCTGCAGCTTCCATAAAAACAATTCACAATCTATAGCACACAAAAATAATCCACATTACACAAGGTCAAGCTAAAAGCTACAACCCATGTAATACACATATGATGGATGTCTAAGACTCATATGACCCACCATGGATCTCCTAGACACCATACTAACCACCACCATAACCTAACACTCACTAAATCCCTTGCACTTTTAAAATCAGAAAACGCAGAATTTTTGAGTACATTCGCCCACATGAAATCACGAAAAATAAAGCTCAACAACTCACACCAAAAATTTAACAAGGTCTCTCATAAGCATACAAGCTAATCCCAGAAGGCCATGGACCAATAACACACACAAGTACTCAAAAGAAAATCAAACTTGTCAACTACTCAAATTCGGATCTGAACGCACACCAAAAAGTTTCAATTAGCATAAAATACTTCCACAAGTTTTTATCGCGAATCCTTTTCGTGGTAGTCTAATATAACCTAATAATTAACTATTCCAGAAGGCCTAGTCAAAATACCACTTTTACAGCCACAAAACACCCTCAAACTTTTACCCAAAATCTGTCCCGGTTTGACAGCTTTGACACCTTAACAAAGAAAAATCAAAAGACCAACTTCTCGACCTTGAAATCAATCGTGGCTGGACTTTTTGGAAAGCTCTTTCATTAAAATTCAATTTAGACCAAAAATTCGTGACTTAACTCCTCACCATCTGTTAATTACACTCACATCTTTACAGCACTACTTTTCTGTCCAAATCCTAACTCAATAACTAACATGTTTTACGCTCAAACCTCTTAACCAAACATCATACTATTACTAATTATTAATCCCAACATGTTTAATACATTAATTTACAGAAGTTAACACAAACCTTAATCCATCATAACTTGTATTACATGAATCTAATCAATAATTAAACAATTAAGGGTTTACTAGGCATACCTTAGGCTTGTTTTCTTCACATAATTGAAACCTTAAGTTTTCTCCTTCTCCTACTCTCCCCCTTGTCGACTTTTCCAGAGAAAAAGAGGTTTTGGGTCGTTTGGTTTGGCTTATATGGGTAGGGGTTGTGCTTGTTTGGGTTAGATTAGGATTCCTTGGGCCTAAGACTCATATTTGGACTCAAATTGGGTTTCCTTTTTCTCCCTTATCCCTTCTAGCCGATTTTATATATATATATATATATATATATATATATATATATATATATATATATATATATATATATATATATATATATATATATATATATATATATATATATTATTAATTTATTTATTACACTTAAAACCTCATACTTTTCATATTTTATAAATACCCATAACTAATCCTAGCGTCTTACGCGATAAACCTCAGTTTTTACGAAAACCCGGAAAAAATATCATTTCCAAAAATAAAGTTTACAAAAATAGAATTCCACACTATTTTGAAACATAACTCATAAAAACAAACTCCTCGTAACCCGCTAACGCTCAAATACATGAACGAAGACTCGTTATGCAAAAACACAAAAACACCAAAACTCCACAAGTTATTTCTACACCACAAGGGCGATCAAAATGAACTTTCCCAAATAATCAACATTACTCACTCACAAAAACAACACCACGCAAAGGGATTTAGTGCTAAAACTCACCTATATCACACTTATATCACTTCAATCACCTAAGACACACCAAACAAACATCAACCAAGTCAAGACTATCAGTCAAACTGACCTGCCAAAACCAAGGTTGTTACACACACGGTCTAGTCCATTTTCTATTCGCCATTCACAACGACGGTTTCTCCGAGCCTGTTTAGCTCTTAAGTACTCCTCACGCTCCCTTGCTTCACGTTCTTCCTCTGCTTCAACACGTAACAGTGCTTGCATATCTTGCAAGAACAGTTCTTCATCAGTCAATGCACGTGGAAGGTTTGCTGGTGGATTGTTTACCGGTGGGAAAAGAAACTCCGATGGAGTGTTCTGTGGTGGATTGTCATATTGGAAGACGGAAAATAAATCTTGTGGTTGATTGTTTTGTGCTTCATTATCGTATGGGAAAACCAGGAAAAGATCTTCGGGTGGGGTGTTGTAAACTGAGTCATTATCTGGAGTATTGTTATGAGACATTGTTTTGAGAGAATTGTTTGTGAATTATGTATGATCTGTGTGAGAATTATGTGTGAATGGGTGTGACCAATAAGTACCTGTGATTGGGTGTTAAATAAGCTCATAAATCCTGTCCATTGATTTGAATTTTAAACGTTTAAAACAATCCCGCCCACGAATTTGAATTTTGAAATGTTTGAAAGATCCCGCTCGGTTTTCAAATTTGAATTTTGAAATTTGATTATTATCCCGCTCGGTTTTCAAATTTGAATTATAATTTTCAAATTTCAAAATTCTATCATCCCATATAAATAACACACCATACAATAGTATTTTTCACAAACTACTAAAGCATTTCACAATGAATAATCGTTGGACAATGGAAGAAGAATACTTGCTAGCAACTGTATGGCTTGAAGTTCACGATTCTGAAGACCTTGTGAATGAACATTCTTTTTAGAATGCAGTTAGACAAAGGTTCAACAATCAGACTGATGGTCAGCACCGTAATAAAAATAGTATTACGGCTCAATGGAATAGAATGAACCTTGAATGTCGTAACTATAATGCTATTTACAAAGAGTTGCTGCGTACAAGTGAAGACCCTTGTCGTCTCAGCAATGCAAACCGAATTTACTATGAACTCTATGGGAGAGGGATTAAATATCAACATGTGTGGTTCGCTCTGAGAAACACGTTGGCATGGGACAGAGACGATGAGTAGTGGTGTTTTATGTTAACAATTTCCGTATCGTGTTTATTTCTTTTCTGTCTCGTGTGTATTTCTTTTCCGTACCGTGTGTATTTCTTGTTCGTATTGTTATAGTGTTGCGTATCGTGTAATCTTGAATTTGAATTTGAACTAAGGGGGTGTTTTGCAATTTCCATTATCTTATATTCCAAATGTTATAAATTTTAGAGGGGCCAAAAGTGAGAAAAAAAAAGTTTTTTTTTTTTTTTTTTTTTTTTTTTTTTTTTTTTTTTTTTTTTTTTAAGAAAATCACCTTAACGCCGGGTTAATGGATTAACCCGGCGTGTTAACGCACCATTAACGCGAGCAAGTGCATCAATAACGTACGAATAACGCACGTTAAAACTCAAATAACGCACCTCGAGCGTTACGATTGTAAGTGCTCTTAGTATTTTTTGTTTGATGTGGATTTTGGGTCCCCAAATATATAAGATTGCATATATTTTGCGGTCCTTACAATTCTGAGGTCCTACACAATACATACCTCGCACATCTTCATATACGGATTTGCCTAGTAATAAAACGATATGAAAATCTTGAAAAAGATTGAGGTTCATGCTATTTTCAATCATATTCAAGAACAAAGTTTTTCTGTATAGAAAATGATATTTTCTCCTTTTATTTCGACTCATCCTTTTACTCATAAAATTAAGACACGTGCCATAATTAACTAACATTTTAGATGAAAAGCTTGCTAAGTGATAGACAAATGATATTACAAAACTCTCTCTATTTTTTTTTTTTTTTTAGTTGTGTTTACCGTCGTTAGGATCACACTATTTAACAATTAACTTTTTGAATTTTAGTTATTCTGTGTATTGATACCCAAAAATACTTGATTCGATACTCATAAATACATCAATCCATACACATAATAACCGAAATTCAAAAAGTTAATTGTTATATAGTCAGACGCTAACGATGGTGCACACCACCCTAAACATCCACAAAAGAACCACAAATAAACATCCACAAAAATGAGGTGGTTTTGATTTGTGGCTTTTAGGGGGTGGCAAAGTTATCGGTGAGGAGTCGGCAAGACTCGGCATGAGTCGGCATGCCCATTGCCTCGCTGGCGGCATGAAGGAATCGGCAAGAGAATCGGTATGTTTTACCGACTCGATAAAACTCGAACATTAAATGGAAATGACCGTTGCCCCATTAAATGTTGTTACCGTTTGATGGTTTTCAAAAAAAAAAAAAAAAAAAAAAAAAAAAATCCCCTTTAAGTATTTACAATCACATTTTTTTTTTCAAATCAACAATTCACTTTACCATTTTAAAAATCAATCACATGGATCCAAGTAAATCCCAACAAGGTTCAACATCAAAAGGTCGAAGTCGTGGTCGTGGTCGAGGTTCTCGACACATCCCGTCCGGCGGAAGGTTCAATCACAACCAAGTGGTCAAGAAGCCTACTATCCCCGACCTCAACCAAACGCCTACTTTCCTCAACCTCCACCACAAGCCTACTATCCCCCACCTCCACCGTTGAATCCAAGTCACTATAATATAGCAATGACAAGTGAATTCAACCCTTTTAATGACTTTCGAGATGGTCCACCAAGACGTGAACAAAGTGTTGAACTATAGACCTTGATAGATCTACTTGAGCACTCTAGAATCGTTAGTAATGTCACTGTAATCAATAACACACTAATAGACAATCCCTGCAACTTGTATTTATAAAGCGGAAACAAAACACAAGTTTGATACTAAGAATTCTTGATCCTCTATGGATCTTTTAATTATAATAAGAGTTTTTCTAAAAATTATTCAATACATAAACCGTGTGTTCCTTTTATACTCAAGGAACCCTAAACCGTTTCTCAAGAAACGTATCTTCTAAAAGTTCTAAAAGATATGCATTATCACTTCCTAAATAAACTCATGCATATCCAAACTACATTACATAAAACACGGAAATACTACATCCGCAGAAACTAATAAAGCTGAACTATGTCTTCAGCAGATACACTGCTTCAGCAGAAACCAACTCTTCAGCAGAATCCTTTCAGCAGAAACAGCAGCAGAATTCTTTCTACACAGAATTCCCAACAATCCTCCCCTAATCTTGAATTTGACCTAGTTAAGTTCAAGATTCTTGATAGATCTTTAAAGTAACATACCAAGAGGATTGTAACAGAGCACCAGCAAAGAATTATCATCGCATAGAGCGTGTAGTAGATTAGTAGAGTAGTAGTTAGTTTATTTTATATTTCAATAAAGAAAACCTTGGAGTAATATTGATTATGTTCTTATTGTTCTTATTTCGCTGTGCAATCAATGTTACTATATCCTAGATGGGCTTAAACGATCTTTAACAATTATGATTCAACAATTGGTATCAGAGCGGGTGGCTCTTGATATCTAGTGATCTACAAGGTTTATTGTTGAAGAAAGCATCCGTGAGAAGGTTTATTCAAGGTGGAACAGATCTGGTAAAAGTCATCGACAGAAGCAGTTTTGAAGAAACTTTTGTGATCGAGTTTGTAAAAGTTATTCAGGTATCAATATTAATTCTCCATCGTTGGATATGAATTTAGTATCTGGTTTTGTCATCATAATTGGTCAATGTTAAGTGCATCACGTGGGTGTCAGTGTTGAATTTATATTACCTCGTCCCTACATTAATTCTTGTGCTACTGTTGGTCAATTAAATTTACGAGGGGCTGATTGATTGATTGTGTGGTGATTTGATTATTTAATGCATTTAATGGGTAGGTGGAAGAGATAACCTCGTACTCAATTATTAATAGACGATGGAATTTATTTGGGACAATTGATTGCGGGGTTGATTATTATTTGTGAGAAGAATTTGTTAATGAGTGTGGGGCAGCTTTGATTATTAATTGAGTGTGGGGTTGCAATTGCTTGAATTGGTTTCTACTACTGATCGGCTTATTAATTGGTCGATGCTAGTTGTGGGGTTGATTATTAAAAGAGACTACTGCTACTTCCCTTTTAATCAATTGGTATAAAGGGTTTTGATTGGTTGGATATTATTAATTGGGTATGTCACGTGGTGACGTGATTCACTTTGATTGATTACTCATAATCGTGTACCAATTTATTTTAAGTTCAAGGATAGTTGTCGCTTTGCTGTTGTCATTCATTATCGAATTGAATGTGTATCTCGGGTCAGTTTTAGTGCTAGGTTCATTTAATATGGTCTGTCGGTGGTCAATGAATTGCTGATTGGTGGAGCAATTAAATTATTCCTCGTACTGATCACTACATAGCTACTGCTTTCGAGAGGTTGAAATTGGATATTATTGTACACCGATAAAGTGCTGCTGTTGAATAATTAAATAGGTCAACTTGATCTTGAATTATTTATTCCATCTGATTTGAAGGCTATTTTCGAAAAAGTGGGGACTAATATTTGTTGCTGCTGAAATTTTGTGATTCTGCTGAAGACAAGTGACAGTCTTTGCAACAGTTTTGTGACAGTTTTGGTATACTTGTTTCTGCTACTCGTTTGTAAAATGGCACAATCTGACAATGAAAGGGATGATGTAATGTTTCCTTATTTGATGAATGATGAGTATGAGGTATGGGCTATGAAAATGGAACACTGGATCACGAACAATGATATAAACATATGGAAGGTGATTCAAAATGGAAATAGCTTGAAAAGGATTGGAAAAGATAGCGATGGAAAATACTTTATTCATTCTCCTACGACTGCTGATGAACACATTGCTGTACAAAGGGAAACAAAGGCAAGAACTACCTTGCTTAAATCTATTCCTGCTGATCATGTAGCAGATTTCCATTATATGGATGAGGCAAGTGATATATGGAATGCAATCAAAGCAAGGTATGGTGGCAAGGCTGAAGCCAAGAAGATGAGAAAGGAAGCTTGCACTGAAGAATTTGCACTACTGGGACTCCCTTCTCAGGTACACAATTGTGTGTTTGGTTGTAGTGTAAAGTATAATGAACTTAAGGAAGAATATGATAATTTGAAACCTAAGTACAATGAGTGTTATATAGAAGTTGAGGCCTATAAAAAGGCTTTAAAAACTTTAGAAAAACAAAAGGTATGGTTTCAAAAGAATCAACTTAAATATGATGAAAAGATAAGAGTTCTAGAGAGTGATTTAGAAGTTGCTAAGATAGACTTAAGACGTACTGAAAAAGAGAAGTCTGATATAGAAAAGGAAAAACATGAATTACAAGCTAAGTTAGATAAAGAGATAGCTGGTCGTATGAAATGGCAGGAAGGAGCATCTAATTTGAGTAAATTGATTGATGGTCGTCAATCTGTTAGGTCTAGAAAAGCATTAGGATATGAGAAATATATAGACCCTGAAGAGTTAACATATCCTGATATGTCTAGTGTTTTTGACCCTGAACCAGCCTTAGCTTATCAGACACCAGTTAAATTTGTTAAGGAAGGGGAAATGAAAGCTGTCCCTGGACCTATCAGAGGGGAGCATATGCCTATAGACCTGTCCATACCTATTGACTTTGATGGATCACACCATTTATATGGCAAAAAGTCTACTGACTTACCAGACACTGATTCAAGTGACAAGTCTTCAAAGGTCAATGTCCCTTCCCCTAGTGTTTTTAGTGTCAAAAGCTCAGAGTCCAATTCTACTGAGGCTACCTCCTTTGTTTCTACTTCTAGTGTTTCTACATCTAAGAGTAAAGCTGAGATTGAATCCACAGTTAGGGCACCCAAACATGAACCCATTGTTGTTCAAGATTTACCTAGTTTCACTTGTAATAAATCTGATAAGAATACATACAATTCTAGGACTTCTTGTAATAAGAATGGATGTTTTAATAAAAAGGCAAGTAAAGTTAAGAAGAAAACTTGTTTTGTGTGTGGTAGTAAGTCTCATCTCATTAAAGATTGTGATTTTCATGAGAAAAGAATGGGTGTGTGTGCTGACCAAAAGAGACCTAGACCAATGTGGACCAATGTTAATAATATTCCTCCATATGTTCCACAAGCACATGTAAAAACCAGCAGATCCAATCCTGCTGATAAATCAGTTTCTGCTGATAAGTCAGTTCCTGCTGATAAGCCAGTTTCTGCTGGTAGACCTTTTCCAGCCGGTTGGAAACGACATGTTGCTAGACCATTCTATAGACCTACTAGCACTTACTTTCAGAATGGTTTATGGCCTAGTTATTTTGACCCAATGTATATGGGGTGGGGGAAAAGATGGGATAATGGTGTTAAACCCTCAACAGGTTGTTCTTGGACAAATACAAGAAAAGGTTCATTCTGGGTACCCAAGAACAATACTTCTTGTCAGGTGCACTGATTGAGGGGAGGCATAAGCCTAAGGGGAGGCTTATTGTTGTATTCTTTGTATTCTAACAATTTTTGCAGCTGTTGGATCCTCATAAGCCTAAGGGGAGGCTTAGCGTTTCTGTTGGCACTACAATTTTCTTTAGTTCCTGCTGCTGATTGATGGTATATTTTATATATCTTGTATTTCTTTTTCTTTCTTCTCTTGTTCTTAATAAAAAAATAAAATAAAATAAAATAAAATTAAAAAAAAAATTAAAAAAAAAAAAAAAAAAAACTAACATATATTTGTATAGTTTTTGTTTTCTCTTGTTTGCAGGTTTTGGTGTTTGGTTCATTACCATACAACTAATGGTTCTCAACTCCCCATGTCTTTCTGACACAAGAGTTGGCTAGCCCACATGTATATGGCTTGTGGTAAAGGCAGTGGAAAACCATATTTGGTAATCAGTTAACCAAGATGATTTTCATCAAAATAATTGGCTAGTCCTGAGCAAACGGTGTAACACCCCCAATTCATGGTTGCAGCGGAATTCGAACTGGGTGTTACTTGACGGCACAATAGTCACAATGATAGAAAACGAACTCCAATTGAGTCGTTTTAGAAGATGTATCATTCAAAATATATAAATATCAGAGATTACAAAATGAGGTCCCAATTGGTTCCATGTTTACAATGTATAATAAATGAGTTTTTGAATGATAAGTAAATTTATAGCCCTCTTGAGTATCCGTGCCCTTCCGTGCCATCCTTGATCGTCATGAACCTGAAATACATGCTTGAGAGGTCAACACAAAGGTTGAGTGATATTCATAGAGTTTATTAAATGTTTGAACACAATGTGTTGGTAGTAAATCGTTGAACACAATAATCGTAGTGTTTGTAGTTAAATCGTTTGAACACAATAATCGTAGTGTTTGTAGGTAAATCGTTTTGAACACAATAATCGTAGTGTTTGTAGGTAAATCGTTTGAACACAATAATCGTAGTGTTTGTAGGTAAATCGTTTGAACACAATAATCGTAGTGTGAGCTGTAGACTCACACCAATGTTTGGAAAACAAAACAGGTAGGCTACGTTGTTATACGCCCGGAACATGTATTATACACTAAGCTTATGAAACCAAAACGTTAACGTGTACCAATATCGATTGGCAGATTTATCCCGGTAGGTACTTTGCCGTCATACCTAATGTCTCAAATATTAATGCATTTGTTTGAACTAATCAAAACAAATGGGATTCGTCAATCCCAATAGGCCTATTCACAATATTCGCGCTCACTTACAAGTAACCCTCGCAAGTGATTAAATGGTTCATACTAAGGGATCTTGGTTTGGCAAGGATGTTACTTAGTGATAATAAAATATAGTCGAATAGCATACAGTAGAAAGCATAGTGTTTGATTTAGAAATAGCATGTATTCCCCCCAAGGAATTGTAAAACAATTAAGTAATGGAAAGTGGGGCTATGAACTCACCTTAAGTAAGATAGCAAGTAATGAATGTAACGGTCGAATCGTGAAGGTTTCTACGAGCAACCTAATATAGAATGTCGCGACTTAGGATCGGAGTAAAGAATATGAAGTAGTGCCTATATATATATCTTGCATTTAGTCCATGATGTGGTATGATGTATAATGTAAGTCTTTGGAAGAAAAGATTCATGAAACATGTATGTTTTGTATATCGTTTACTACTGTTCGGGCCGACATAATTCAGAAGTCATGTTAGTAAGCGTTCGAGGAGCCAGGATACTTTAACTCGTAAATCCACAACTCATCTCGACGGCTTACATAATGAACTCCTCACATGAGGCTCCCTACTATTGTAGTAGTTGATGAAATATATAGATATAAGTTTTTGATCCGAAAAGTTACATGTCCGATACTTGAATAAACTTAGGAAAGTTTATTTGTACATGAAGATTGTTATTAGGGGTAGTTTCATAAGTCTTGTATGACCATTTTCTCTTTGTAATATCTCACGGTTCCTTTAGATGAAGTAGATCCAAATTGTATGTTCAAGTTATCGCCAACTTCTCTAGTTCATGTATTTGCCTTGGTAAGCTTGTATGGTCATTTCGTCATGGCCTAGCCATGACCTTTGGTCATTGTTCCATGGTCTTGAGACTCAACCTTGGCTCTAGCCATGGTTGTGTCTTGATTCTAGGTCATAAGACCCCTTTGGTCTTCATAAACCATAACTTATATGTAATGACTTTGGCTAAAAATGGGCTGTTTAGAATTTGAAGAATTTTATCACTCGGAAAGCATTTTTAGGTCTCGAGCTTCTTTGTTCCTGAACGAAAACGTCGTTCCGGACAACTTTCGTGTTTTAACTTTTTGATGAATCGGACCAGAAGTGGGACTTTCAAAACCCAAATTTGATCAGGAAGCTATTTGGCAGTTTTGCCGGAAATCTTTGGTAATTTCAAATCGCCATAACTTTTGACTCGTATACTCGTTTTAGGTGGTTTAAATTGATATGGTTTCCTTGTTAAGTCCTCTACTATAATATGTAATGATCCAATATCAAAATTTTACCATTTTGGTCGTGGTTTTCCAAGAAAGTCACTAGTTTACTTGTTTGAATAACATAAGTTACATATATGTATCAATACTTGTTTTACTCACTTTTATACATCATGGACATGCATACAAGACATAATATAGCATGAATAATATGTAAATAACATGAACATAATTATTCAACAAGAAGCATGTTAGGGTTTGGCTTACAACTTTTGGCTTTCAAAGATGAAAGGAAGTTAACATGTAAGGATAGGACATTGATAGACTTTTAGCTTCACCCTTTGCAATCTATGATAAACCGAGGTTATTTGAAGATTATAACGACGCCTTCTTGAAGTCCAAAGCTATTTGAAGATTATAACGACGTCTTTTTGGAGACTTTAAAGTTATAACAACTTTTCTTAGAAAATTTCCAAGAATAAAGATCAAACACTAGTTTTCTTTCAAAAACTAGTTAACTTTCTTACAAAATATAAGAAAAGTGCCTTAGGTTTTAGGACTTGAAGGTTATAAGAAGGTGTGGTGCAAGAAATATCATGTGTTTAGCTTGGTATTTATAGGGTAGGAAAAATAGTTAACCATATATTGGGTTAGAGTTTAACCATGGTTAATTTAGACACTTGTAATGATCTAAAGAATCAATGGACAAGATCAAGCCACACCAAGGTGACTCCCCCCCCTAAATGGCGGTTTGGCATGGATAAGATGACTAGATGATGAGTCTTGGTGTTATCTTGCATAGTTTGTGCATTTTGACTCCGTAAAAAGCTAACCGTAAATGATTAAGCCTCAAAACGTAAAACCGGGTGTCGTAAAATTATGGAACTTGAAAGTATTGTTAAACATGTCCATATAGTCCATAATAAAATATAAAATGAGTGGTAGGATCTATCGGGTGCCAAAACCCTGCTAAAAACTGGAAACACGGGTCTAAAACGCGTAATTCGCGTAAAACGCTGAATATTGCGTAAAATTGAGAAAAGTAAAATGTTACTTTTCTAATGTTATAAAAATGATTTAAAATGACTTATAATGTCTAGACTGGGCTCAGTCTAGTGTCGGTTGGTATTAAATGTCTTTTAGACATCAAACCGTAAGCCTAAAAATCACGAAATGACTTATAACATCAAGGGATCATTTTTGGTCAATGGAGGAGGGAAAGAATATGTTGACTTTTTCTAATAAGTTGAAAACTCAAAAAGTCTTAGAAACGCGTTTTGTGGTCTCACGGTTAATCGCCCAAATGGTTAAGCGTGCTCATGCGAGAGTAGTACAGGCATGGGTGACCTGCTGGGAAGTTTTTGGTCATGTTTTTCTCAGTCACGATTAATTCTCAAATAAATCATGAGTGTGTCAAACATTTTTCCGATGTGGGGTCACCTGACGGGGTGGAATTTCGTTGTGCGTAGAATTTCTGATTGACGTTTTACCCTAAAACGTGTAATTCCTTAATAACTTTCACGAAAATGAGCTTATGAATGTCAAACTTTTAATTTGCCATGGAAATGATTTATCACTCGATAAAATCAAATAAAAATCAACTTTCGGGAAAGTTTCGGGAAAAATGAATAGTAAAAGTGAATAGTGAAATTTTCCGGGAATGGTAATTATCCTGAAAAAATGTGAATTGTTACAGTCTCTACCCCTTACGGGGAACTTCGTCCCGAAGTTCTGTGTATATCATATGTTGGAGTGGTGTCGATAAAGATGTGTGGTTACTTATGAGGACCAAAGTCTGGGATTTCCGGTAATGTAATTTGATTTGTCATTTCAGTGTATGGTGTAGGATGAGGCTTCCTTTTATGTAGGAAAGGTATGGTAATAGTCGAATATCAAAGGAAATTGATATAGCAGTCGAATATTAATAGGAATCGATATAGTAGTTGAATATCAAATAGAACTTGATATAGTTAAATATCAAAATGGAAATTGATATAGTTGTCAAGTATCAATAGGAATCGATATAGTAGTTGAATATCAAATAGAACTTGATATAGTTAAATATCAAAATGGAAATTGATATAGTTGTCAAGTATCAATAGCAATTGATATAACAGTTGAACAACAATAGCAATTTACATAGGAATCCAATAAATGGAAATTGATATAAGAATCGAATCATGGAATAAGCGTTGAACATGCGGTTGGACCAAGTCCTGTTTGAATTGTACGGCTGCCCATGCATATGGTTACATGGCCTCGCAACGAGTTTGTTTGTTATTGCACTATCATTATGAAAACCAAAATGTAAACCTCGTACTAATGGAAATTGGGATAGTCGTTGCAATCATAGCCTAGTAGGTAATCGGTTGTTGTACCTAGTGTTTATGTCATGGTTTGAAGCGATGTCGGTAAAAAGATAGGATTTCTTGTGGCGAATAAAATGTAGGTATCATGCCATACCCGAGCAATGTAATGTAGGTATCAAGCCATACCCGAGCAATGTAATGTAGGTATCAAGCCATACCCGAGCAATGTAATGTAGGTATCAAGCCATACCCGAGCAATGTAATGTAGGTTGACTTCATACTTATGTTATTTCGGATACAAATAAGCCCACTTGTTTATAATTCTTTATTTACATAGAGAGGCATCCCAAACAATGTAACTAAAGGAATATAAACGTATGGTTCGATGATTTACAATTTCTTTATTTAAATGAAAAGGCATCCCAATCCATTCAAATAATTATAAATCATCCTACTTAATAATTCCCAACACAACATTCATACTTAGCCGGTGAGTTACAAGGTAGTGTATTACGAGATGATACTGGTGTTCCAAAAGTGCAAGATGAATATTCAATCTTGTAAAGCTGATGAGTGTGCTTGTGGTGTAACTATGGATGATTTGAGCTTTAAAAGTGCATCAAGATCTGTTAATGAGCTTGTGTTTGTAACGATTGTGAAAATAACGATGTGATATGTTGATGAACAAAAGTGTGTAGTGTATGCTTAACATTAATACTCTTAGGTATAGATGTTGAGTTTGCTTTAAAAATCTTAAGAGATTTTAAAAGTTTATGATGGAATGGTATCCTTAGGACCTAAACAGGATAGTACTTCTACAGGATGAAGAGAATAATTGATAACTATCCAAGATAGTAGATCGGATTATTTCATAAATGAAAAATTTCAAGAATGAATTTAGATCATACAGATAAGTGTTAAGATCTTGCTGAGTGGTAAGGCACTATCATGTCTCTAGATTGTTTTAATGTATTCTGGTGGTTTATCGTGTTCATGTAGGAAATCAACCTAAACATAACCCTAGTACAACTACTCTCAGTATTTGAAAATTTTAAGTCGAATATAGTTAGTCAGACTATATTCCACTGTCCCTAGGTTAAATATAGGTGACTAGTCTATATTTAGCCGAGGTTCGATAAAATTTTCAAACACCTAAATTAGGTATACTTGTAATATGTCCGTTGCTTTCGGGAAACTGTCCACTAAACAAAGGCGATGTCAAACCCTTAAGTTGCAAGTCCCGTCCATACAAGACTTGTAACCTATGTTTTCATATTCTATAGCATAGAAGATAGTAAGGGTAGATACGTATGGAAAGGAAGTTTTAAGTATTTCTAAAATAGAACATACTTGGCCAGGATCACGAACTTTTAATAATGAAGGTTTCATAAGAAAACTTTGATGAATGTAGAGAAAGTTCAGCTTTTGTCGATGATGAATTAGTTTGTCCTTTAGAAATCTCATATTTCTTGTTTTGAAATCGATAGATTGTGACGGGTTTTTGATATCATAAGAAATGATATTGATGATGTGATGGAATAATTCTAGAGACCATTTGCACAAAACACAATGTCTCGGAAGTAGGTTAGACCATTGTGCAATTCACAATGTCTGGGAAGTAGGTTAAACCGTTGTGTGACTCAAAACATTTGAGAAATGATTAAGACCATTGTATCATACAATGTCTTGGAAAATGAATGAGACCATTGCATCTCATAATGTCTTGGAAAATGAATGAGACCATTGTATCTCACAATGTCTTGGAAAATGAATGAGACCATTGTATCTCACAATGTCTTGGAAAATGAATGAGACCATTGTATCTCACAATGTCTTGGAAAATGAATGAGACCATTGTATCCCACAATGTCTTGGAAAATGAATGTTGGAGTAGGAACATGATTGGGAGAATGTAGTTGTGCCGAAATGCCATAGAATAGGCATACGCAGATATGTTTAGATAAAATGATTGAAAATAAACCGAGTTTATATATCAATATACTAATATGTTCATGTAGCATAAAATGCCTAGTGTGTATATATCAATATACTAATATGTGTTCATGTAGCATAAAATGCCTAGTGTGTATATATCAATATACTTATATGTGTTCATGTAGCATAAAATGCTTAGTGTGTATATATCAATATACTTATATGTGTTCATGTAGCATAAAATGCTTAGTGTGTATATATCAATATACTTATATGTTTGTGAAGCATAACATGCTTACTAAGTCCATAATCGTCTGGAGGATGGAAGACACGGAGAGCGGAAGGCTATAAAATGTTTTTGTTTGTGATTGTAGTTATAGTTTAGGTCTCACTTAGACCCGTTTCTCTATAACCATGGCTCTGGTACCAATCTGTAACACCCCCAATTCATGGTTGCAGCGGAATTCGAACTGGGTGTTACTTGACGGCACAATAGTCACAATGATAGAAAAAGAACTCCAATTGAGTCGTTTTAAAAGATGTATCATTCAAAATATATAAATATCAGAGATTACAAAATGAGGTCCCAATTGGTTCCATGTTTACAATGTATAATAAATGAGTTTTTGAATGATAAGTAAATTTATAGCCCTCTTGAGTATCCGTGCCCTTCCGTGCCATCCTTGATCGTCATGAACCTGAAATACATGCTTGAGAGGTCAACACAAAGGTTGAGTGATATTCATAGAGTTTATTAAATGTTTGAACACAATGTGTTGGTAGTAAATCGTTGAACACAATAATCGTAGTGTTTGTAGTTAAATCGTTTGAACACAATAATCGTAGTGTTTGTAGGTAAATCGTTTTGAACACAATAATCGTAGTGTTTGTAGGTAAATCGTTTGAACACAATAATCGTAGTGTTTGTAGGTAAATCGTTTGAACACAATAATCGTAGTGTGAGCTGTAGACTCACACCAATGTTTGGAAAACAAAACAGGTAGGCTACGTTGTTATACGCCCGGAACATGTATTATACACTAAGCTTATGAAACCAAAACGTTAACGTGTACCAATATCGATTGGCAGATTTATCCCGGTAGGTACTTTGCCGTCATACCTAATGTCTCAAATATTAATGCATTTGTTTGAACTAATCAAAACAAATGGGATTCGTCAATCCCAATAGGCCTATTCACAATATTCGCGCTCACTTACAAGTAACCCTCGCAAGTGATTAAATGGTTCATACTAAGGGATCTTGGTTTGGCAAGGATGTTACTTAGTGATAATAAAATATAGTCGAATAGCATACAGTAGAAAGCATAGTGTTTGATTTAGAAATAGCATGTATTCCCCCCAAGGAATTGTAAAACAATTAAGTAATGGAAAGTGGGGCTATGAACTCACCTTAAGTAAGATAGCAAGTAATGAATGTAACGGTCGAATCGTGAAGGTTTCTACGAGCAACCTAATATAGAATGTCGCGACTTAGAATCGGAGTAAAGAATATGAAGTAGTGCCTATATATATATCTTGCATTTAGTCCATGATGTGGTATGATGTATAATGTAAGTCTTTGGAAGAAAAGATTCATGAAACATGTATGTTTTGTATATCGTTTACTACTGTTCGGGCCGACATAATTCAGAAGTCATGTTAGTAAGCGTTCGAGGAGCCAGGATACTTTAACTCGTAAATCCACAACTCATCTCGACGGCTTACATAATGAACTCCTCACATGAGGCTCCCTACTATTGTAGTAGTTGATGAAATATATAGA
>JARVZY010003885.1:0-25953 GCA_030686995.1 Artemisia argyi
GAGAACTCCAATTTTGCATTAGAAAACATGCATGTTTATATAAAACATGTAATGTTTTCTTACATACACCTTAATATAAATACCTGCGTAATATACATGTTCATAAAAAATCATTTTGCATTGATATGTTGCACTTAATATGGTTTTATATGAATATGTATGTTATGCAGGTATGTGCATTAAGGTTTATGTAAGAAAACATATATGTTTTATATGAACATGCATGTTTTCTAATGCAAAATTGGAGTTCTCGCAGTTCCCGCACTTAAGAGGGTTCTGAAGAAAAGATACACTATATATATATATATATATATATATATATATATATATATATATATATATATATATATATATATATATATATATATATATATATATATATATATATATATATATATATATATATATATATATATATATATATGGGAGGGTTAATGTGAGATCAAACTTAAAGTTATAAAAATAAGATCTATTCTAAACAATCACATAAACCATTTTATAAATAACTATATTTGCAATAATAGACAAAAACTAAAGTATTAATACGAATTAACATTTTAGCAAATAATAACCAACTGATACATGAGTTTGGATTAGTGATACACAACTATAAATTTACATGTCGAATCAAAGTGTATCACCTTAACCTGATACATTACATGTAGAATCAAAGTGTATCACCTTGGTTTCGTCAATTTAAAAAAGAAAACCATCGGAACTTTAACAATTTTAGTTGCACTCAATAAAAACTTTAATTTTATTTTAATGAGTGTGTCACTTGTCAGATTTTAGTTGGATCTTATTTTTACAACTTTAAGATTGATCTTATTTGATCTAGATTATATATATATATATATATATATATATATATATATATATATATATATATATATACAAATATTTTCATATTTCGTACAGACTTATGTCACACCTAAAAAATGTAAAATTTTTACGTTAACAAGCTTACGCTTGGCGTTATTTGTAAGGGGGTTGGCAGTGGTCACGTGATCAGACGGGAAGGGATCATTTCGGCGCGGGAACACCGCCGCCTGTCTCTTGATCACGCACGGGATCGTTGTGAAGAGTGAAAGTTTCAGGCACGGGAATTTTTTTTTTGAACGTTGCAAAGCAAATTTTGACCGTTGCAAAGGAGATAAGGGTGAGTGATGAGTGAGTGATCGGATGCCAACAAAAATAAGGGCGAGTGATGTGAATGATGTGGTATAAGAGGATTGGTTGGGAGTGAGTGATTTGATGCAGAAAATAACCACTGCCAACCCCTAACCTTGTCTAAAACCCTCACGCGAAACAAACAAACGTACGATATAATTAAAAGGGCTTTGAAACCAAGGAAAAGAAAAAAATGGAAGGCAGAGGGAAGAGCCTTGCTTTAATTGGAGCCGGTGCTGTTTTGGGTTCCGTCGCCGCCACCGTTGCACTTGTCAAACTTTTTCCCAGGTTTTATTTTTATTTAATTAATTAACACATCATTTGCGATGCTTTCTTACACTCGCTACACTTGCAGAGGCTCTACGCTTGATGAGGCTACTAAATTAGTAAATGGTATGTTTCTTATTTGCCCTATTTTATTAAAATTTATCTGAAGCTTATAACAAATTGTCATTTTAACTGCATTCTGTTTTAATTTTAGTTTATCAAATTGTTTTTATTTTTATTTTGAAATTTTTACATCAATTTTATTGTTAGCCAAGTAGGCGTTTAAATAAATCTTAAAAATGACAAATTTAGACTTCTTTATCAATCACAAGCTAATTAAGCTCGATATATGTAAGAGTGAAATAAGAAATGCAGAACTAACTGCTCTAAGTAAATTGTATGCGTCATCTTGGTATAGTTTTGGATAACATTTTGACTACGGTAATCAACCTTCTCAAAGGTATTGCTGTCCCTACTGATACGGTGATATCTCAAATAAGATTTGGGATATGTTATAAGATAAAATTCCTTCATGTATTGTCTTCTTATATATATATATTGATATTCCAGACATCTCAAGTACGTGTTATTTTTTCTTTCATAGGTAAAGCAGCTCCAGCTCCTCAAGGCAATACTTCTGTGAAAGATGACACGTATGATATGGACCCTGCAGACCTTTTAAAAGATGAAATAGTTTCTGAACAGCTCACTAGGTACTTTTAACTTTCCAATTGGTCATCCGAGCTTGAGTAAGAATTTTGCGACGATATGAGGATCAATAAATTTGGTTGTTAAGTTTTTAGCTCTTGGAACCCCTTAATAGTATTCATAGCTTTGTAACTTCCACATGTTTTTAAGTTAATTCCATACATATTAAGGCGTTTGTGTGCAACTCATGAATCATGATGCAATTGAAACATTTATGAATGAATGTATGTACACCTTTTGAGTATTTGGAGGTTTGGCACATGGAGCATCATCTGTTATTCTTTTATCTCATTAATTGTGACTTTGTGCGTTCTACTCTTTTTAATGGTAGGAATATTCAGTTCTTTGGTTTTGATGCCCAACAAAAAGTGACAACATCCTATGTTGTAGTCATTGGCCTTGGAGGGGTCGGTAGTCATGCTGCATCAATGCTTTTGAGATCAGGAGTTGGTAGGCTTCTCCTTGTCGACTTTGACCAGGTATTCTATATAAAATTTGTAGATTTTTTATCCGCATGGACAATGTAATTGGACAATTTTATTATTTAGTTGTTTATACCATTGATTATTACCGGACACATTCCGAAGCAACCAGAAATATCATACTCAGGGATTGGACCACTACCCGCCTATCCAGACCAGCTCAGTTCGGTTTGAATCGGTGTGGTCCCAAACTGGACCGTGAACTGGAAATGTCAAAAATCTCATATTTGGACAACGTAACTCATCGAAAGAAAAAAACCCCTAAAATTAGGATCTTGAAAACACAAATAATGGAAGAAAGTTTTCAAATTATGTAATCGGTTTTGTTGGCATTTTTGGTTCCCTGTCCTGTTTGGGACCGTACAGGTTTTAAACCGGACGGAACAACACCAAATAGATGAAGCATGGTTCAATCCTCAGTCTGCGTTTTTTACCCAAAAAAAAATCCTCAGTCTGCGTTTTCTGGTTGCTTGGTGTTCGGTCTGGATGCATGCAACCATGATGCATCAAGTACAATGCACCAACTATTTTTTCATCTGTTTAAGATATTGGTTTCTTTTGCAAATTGTTCTTACTGAAATCTTGTCACTTCTTAACAGTTTAGTGATGGAACTCAAGTTTTTTAATTGTTAATTAAGGTTAAACTTATTTCAACAACCTAGTATCTCATGTCCATTTTTGGCAAAAATAGATGGGAGTGCTGATATGGCAAAGAATAAGGGGTGAATTGAGAAAACATATATTTTTATTAAGTGAATCTGGGACTATATTAAATTCTACCAGCAAACTTGTCATTTTTTTTAACACGCTTTTTTTTACATGTTAATATATTTTTTTTACCAAAATCAAAGGAGTTATCTGTTTAGTCTTGGTGAAAATTGAATTTAACTGAACCACCATATCACCAACAACGTGTTGGACATATAGATACAACTGGCAACATAGATCCTTGATCGATTATGTATTCCAGTTGATCTGTTATAAACAAAAACGAACCCCTTCTCGAATAAACTTGCCGACGAGCTTCCAAAATTGATAAAAAAAACATGTACACTGAAACTAGATGCCAATCATTTGTTTGCTTGAATGATCCAGTTTAATGTTCTAAGTTTGATTTAAAATGTTCACGGTCAGGTTTCACTTTCATCTTTGAATAGACATGCTGTTGCTACAAGAATAGATGTTGGTACCCCAAAAGCGTTATGCCTTAAAAAACACTTCTCATTAATTTATCCAGAGTGCCAAATAGATGCGAAGGTGATGTTATATGATACTTCATCAGAAGAAGAAATTCTGTCTGGCGATCCTGATTTTGTTTTGGACTGTATTGATAACATTGATACAAAGGTATGTTAAATGCTAGGTAGATAACACCAGTTCCATAATGTGAATTTTAGTTTTTGACAGACTAATGAGTAATTTTATAATAATCAAGTTTTTGGTTGATTTGTATGATAGGTGGCTCTTCTTGCCGCATGCGTACGTAGGGGTTTAAAAGTATTATCTGCTACAGGAGCTGGTGCAAGAGCCGACCCAACGAGAATCCGTGTAGCTGATTTGAGAGAATCGACTAATGACCCGCTATCTAGATCAGTAATGCTTTATTCTTATACATACTACCATTTAGTGCTTTATTCTTTATGTGGTTAGAGGTGACATTTTATACCGATTTATTTTTAAACAGGTCAAAAGCAAGCCTAAATAAATTTGAAAAAAACGCATAAAACCTTCTAAAATTCTATTTCAAGAATTATTTGATTATAAATGTAACAATATTTTTTCTTAATCATACCGGAAAGGTTTAATTATTTGTAACAAAAGAAAGAAGACAAAAGCGCGTTTGTAGGCGGGCCCAATCTGGTCCGGCCTGTTTTGACCCGTTTCAAAACCCAATGTTCTGCCATCACCCTATTGACCCGTTTCACCAGTCGCCACTTGCATAAAAGTTTACAGCTATATCTTTTTGACTAAGTTTCCGAGCACTTCACATCTGGTATCTGTGTTGCATATATAAAAATTGGCAGATATCATTCTTCTGCATTATAGCCATTGGTCCTGATGTTAATCAGTATGGCTCTCTGTATAATTGTGTGTTGCAGGTTAGACAACGTTTAAGGAGAGATCATGGTATCGAAGGTGGGATTCCTGTAGTTTTCTCGTTGGAAAAACCGAAGGCAAAACTGCTTCCGTTCAAGGGACCTAATGGGGATGAAGAGAATCCTTCAGATTATCAAGTGAGGATCTTAACTTTCTGTTTCTTGTACTTGTACTAAAGGTGGCAGTTTAAACCCATTTACTTATGGTTGATCTGTGATCCATCAATTAGGTAAGGTATGAAAATAGCTAAAAGGGAACTGTTCAAATTGGTCTAGTGGGTTAAAAGTTGTCCAAATTTTATTTCTAATACATAGAACTTTTTAAATCATTTTATTCAATTAGTTAGATTGTTATTGAATTAATTTAATTTTTTATGATCATATTTGACACACTTGTTTTTATAATGATTATACTAAAAGTTCTATAAGTTAAGAAAAAAGTATTACTGTCAGTAGTGGCCAATAAAATTTCACCCGTCTTGAAACGTTACAGAGTCTGCCTGACCCACCTTATACTGCTTACTTCTGCCGCTTGATAGCTGCTATATATGTTTTTACTTTTTAATTTTGACATTAAAACTTTTAAACTCATCAGGTAGTGCCTGGATTTAGAGTTCGCATAATTCCTGTTTTGGGAACCATACCTGCTATTTTTGGACAAATTATGGCATCATACGTTCTTACGAAATTGACCGATTTTCAAGTCCAGATGGAACCCATTGTGAACTTTGATATGGATCACTACCGTGTGCTACATCAGCGTCTTATTGAGCATGAGGAGTTGATTTATGGCACATCCACTCAAGTTCAGGTGCTAGGTTTTACTCTTTACATTTAACATCATTTTCTATCCAATCATAAGGGTGTGCTTGGTTGATGGTTGGCTGTAAGGAATGGGAAACAGAATGAGAAATTGGTCGCGGTTTCCGGTAATACAATCACCCATTATTTAAGGCCTTAAGGGTAGCTAATGGGCCGCTAAATTGGGGGTAATGATTCTCATTACCCACTAAGTACACTTGCCTGGTTTTTTTTACCACCATGTCTCCTCCTAATCCATCCTCCCATCTTTTTCCTGTTTCTCTCCTCATTTTAATCAAAATCCATTGTACCAGTTTTCTTCAATATTTCTATCTCTATATATCTCACACAAAAACACAAAACCTAGTTATCTACAAGTCTGCCACAGACTAGGTGGAGCTACCCAACAAATCTGCTAAGATGCCCCAAAAGGTTTTTTTGGTTAGATATATATCTTAACTACATTATAATGCATTTAGGCCATTTCTAAAAAGAAAGTCTTAAAAAAGTAAGACCAAAAAAATTTCTTTAATTGGAAGGATTTCAAACTAATCTTAACTACATATAAATATTAGGAGTTAAGTTACATTATGAATTTTAATCTCTTTAATTGTAGGAGCCACTAATATTTATAAACCTCATTAACTTGCAATAGCCCATTTAATGAATGTAATATAACAACCCAATTAAAAAAAAAATGCAATGTGACTTAAAAAAAAAAAAAAACGTCTATACTATAACTATCTTTTAATGCACATTTCATATATATATATATAACCCACAAATTAACATAGTTTCATCTCAGCTTCTAAACACACACTACACTATTAATAATTTAAATATTATACTTTTAAAAACATATATCTACTATGTTTTAAAGTATTTTAGACAATACTAAATAAGGAATGTTTAAAATGAAAAACATTTGCTCGCCACAAACATAGTCACCGGGTACCCGCCGCCGCATTGCGTGGGTACCCTTCTAGTATGTATATATATATATATATATATATATATATATATATATATATATATATATATATATATATGGTGTCTGCATTCATTTATCTCTTTCTTCTTTGCATGAATAATGGTATAAGTTTTCACCATGTTGCCTTTGCTTCATTTTCAGTTTCAAGTTTCAACATTAATGATACTTTCAAACTGAAATTTATTATGATATTTGAATTGGATTTCGATCTTCTGCTTAGCTATTGGCATTCAATTTGAAAACTTGTGATATATATCATCAAAAGTATATATCTAAAAAAGTGAGTTTTTATTTTTGTTTTTATTCAAAATGTTTTAAACAACAAAACACCATCTATGATAATTAGAATGACTAACCAAGATTAACCAAGCAATATTAATGCAATGATTATGATCATTAGGTTCCTTTGCATTCCCGTTTCCTTTCCCTTTCTTATCCCCTCTACAAACCAAGCACATGATAAATATATTTTCATTTATGACTGCAAACTTTTAATGTGCGTTTATGTTCTCTTTTTATGTCTATGGCTTAATATTCGACTGGTTTTATAACTAGTTATTCATGTACCGTTTTTCCATTTGGCATAATACACGAATTGGTCACTGTACTTGCGCCTGAATATAGTATTTATCTATCATCTTATCAATTCTTGATACTTTATTTGTAATTTTGCCTGAACAAAGGTTGATGTTGAAGAAGTCATGTATGTTGCTAAAGAATTGTGGCATGGACGAAGTGCAAGAGATCAAACTGCAAAAGAAGTGGGCCGTGGAATGTGGCGTTCTGTCAATGAGTTGATGCTCGTGAGGTATGACTATCTTATTGCATATGTATCCCTCCAAAAACTCAAAATTGCATATATATCCAACTCAAAATCATAATTGCATATGTATCCTTCAAAACCTTCAATAATGTCATATAAATTAATCGAATTATGTATTAATAAAACCTAATATAAATAATAACTAAGTTTTGACCATAAATGACTATAACTGGATCTTCTCTATATTGCTATAAAAGTTTTGAAAAAAGAAAAAAGAAAATAACAAGAAAGACATTTGTAAACAGTTGGCAGCGAATAAACGATGCCGGAGATGTACGTCTGAAAGAAAATGGTTAATGTGTTGTTGTGGCAAGAATTCCATTATTATCTTAATAAGTTAAATTGTTCTTAATATATTAAAATCTAGAGTGGATTGAAGAATTGATAGTGACTTAATTTCATATTTGGAGGAGACTAATAACTCATATGAAAAAGAAAGGGTATAATGGACAATTCAAAATAAAACATGTTTTATTAATATATAATTTAATTCATTGGATATATATGACATTAATAAAGGTTTAGAAGGATATATATGTAATTATGATTTTAAGTTGGATATATATGCAATTTTGAGTCTTTAAAGGGATATATATGCAATTCCCCCGAATGAAATGAAGCTAATAAACTTCAATACAGAACATGGAAAATATCAAAATTTTGGTATTTTAATCATAAATTAGTAGATCCAAAACTAAACTACATAATTAGCAACATGTTAATATAGATTTTTTAAGTAGATCAGGAAGAAATACATGATAAGTTTTGTACAAGTCAACCTTTCTCTTTAAGGTTTATAGTAACTTGGTACTTACGCTAAAAATACATTTACCTTACTCGTCTCTTGAATAAGAAAATAAAAACTATCATGTGCTAGTAAACTAGAAGTTGCTAGACTACCTAGTAAATGTTTTAGGATTGTTGGACTTGAAGATTTCTCCTTTTTTTAGTTTTTTTGCTTGTATTGATATGTGCTTTTTTCTCCATGGCAGATGGGACATATCAAAGCCAGCATCTGCATCGAATCTAATCCTTCTAAAATTTACAGAGGTATGTATCACATTGCAGTATATTACATGTATGTATTTAGGTATGTGTTACTTTTAGGTCTAAATAGCACTACTCTTCTATATGTTATACACTATAGGGGTGGTCATAATCCTGATCAGTCCAATCCATTTGTTATTGGGAGCGGTTATTCGGTTTCAGTTGGTTTTAGTTTGTGTCTAGATTCGGTCGCGTAACCTGAAAAACATGCATTGTTAAATTTTCTTACAACCCAGATCGAAATGTGATATTTGGATAACCCAAATGATTTGTGTTGGTTATCCGAAAACATAGATACAAATTGGATCACCAACCCTTAGTGAGATCATTATTTTAGTAGCAGCTTTTTTGTAACTATATGTAATGGAGCATCTATTTGTGTGTGTGTGTGTGTGTGTGTGTGTGTGTGTGTGTGTGTGTGTGTGTGTATATATATATATATATATATATATATATATATATATATATATAAATTTAGAAATATTGACTGGCCAACCCAACTTGGCTCGTTTTGACCTGTCCATAACATGTTACCTGTCTAAACGAGCCTGTTTTGACTGCTTACCCAACCGCCCAATTTTTGTCCTATAGTAAGATATCCTGTGAATATGGTTTTTGTAACTGCTGTTGTTTTAATGTGGGAATGAGCTCATTCCCGTGTCTTGAATCTCTAAAGAACTGCATGTTTTTCAAGTATCTACAACTGTCACTGATTCTTCCTTTTTTTCCTTTCTGAACCTAATGTAGGCAGATGAACATGAGTCGACTACACTTGAAGATATAAAACAAAATGAACCAGAATTTTTTACGATGGTAACGTCCACACTGAAGCGAGCTGAATTAGACTTCGGTCTGTAGAGTCATTGCATTGGGATGTTGAAGTTGTATGTTATGGAAAACATTGCATCATTTTTCAAGGTTCTTCATGACCGCTTATGATGTGTGTCCAACATTTCGGGTCTACCCACAGATCCTATAAGAAACTTAGGTCTGTTTACAGGGTGGCTACTGGCTACACTATATCGTGACATACCGAGCCTTCCAAATAGTTAAAGATTATGGGAACTGCGATTACTGTGACCATCTTATGAAGGCTTAGAGGTGGCAGAAGTAAACTTTTTTTACTTTCCATTTATACTTTGGTAGGTATTTTGTTGTAGTTTGAGCTGCCATTGATGTACTGTTTAGAGATGGTGAAAATGGAAGAATTTTTTAGGATTTCCGCTTTATAGTTTGTATACTACTATACCTGATGTGTTTTTGGCAAATTCTACCACTTGCAACTTTGCAAGGTCTTGAAAGATGGTTGTTAGATGGAGACAGGAATGATATTTTTAATGTTGAGCTTTCAAACGGATTTTGCTATAAACCATAGATTTTGGTGTTTCTACTCGTACATTATATGCAAAATACCTTTAATGTATTTGTTACATGAAGTGAGTAGGTTGAGTTATGGGTCAAAACAAGGTTTGTTAAAACATGTTTTTCGTACGGGTTGAAAGTAGCTTTGGTTGGGTTGACCTATCAAAAGTTATTTGATGCGTGTTTCCTTTTTGGGTAAAAGGTCAAAAGACCCGGTAAATAATTTGATGCGTGTTTCGATCGTCACTCTAATGGTCATGAAAGGATCCTTAGCTACATTAATTATGTATGATACATGTGGTTCGTTATCATTTGGGTATTCGATATCATTTGTACCAACATTAGAACTTACTGACACAAGTTAAAACACCTCATGTTTTAATGTTGATCAAAGAACAAAACTTACTAGTACATCATTTTTACAATACGTACTTGAGCCTCACTTCTGAAACACGAAATTATTAAACATCGTAATATATACAGTTATACACAAATGTATATTCTTGGGCCCTTGATATAGGGCCTAACAGCGTGTGTTTTGGTGTCTTCATGATGTCCTGAACATAAGAAGACAAGAACAAAAAATATTGTACATATCAAGATAGAATGCCAAAGCACATTCACAAGAACACAGTTTGTGTAACAACTTAATCTTCCTTTTGTGGCCACACCATATGTAGGGATGGCAAAAAAATTCGTACCTGATGGAGACTCGATCCCCAAACCCGATTTGACTGGGGAATTCCCGAGTTGACCGAGTATGGGGAATCCCTTGAAATATTAAACCGGGGATGGGGCGGGGATGAGGATAACATAAATCCCCGAACCCGGCCCCGATCTTTCTAGTGTATAATTATTTAAAATTTATATGTTGTATCCACGCGATTAACTTGTATATGTACATGTACATATGTTTATGAGTACCGGCATGTATGTTTATATGAATATGTGATATTTATAGGATCAAACATATTTAGATTTAGAAGTAGAAGTAACAATTACATATTACTTAACTATTTGTCCGAATACATAGATATGATACATAATTTAGGACAAAATTTTCACGAAATATACATAATTTATGACAAAATTTTCATGAAACATTTATATAATTTTTTGTTAACGATATATACTAATTTGTAGATTGGAATAATATTATAAAGACTATTAAAAAAATGACATTATAATAGGGTCTTAGGTTCTCGATAGGGTCTTAGGTTCTCGATGTGATCTTACGATTTCGATCTTGCAAAAACAAAAACGATCGTAACTAGGATCTAGATTTTAAAAACCTTGGTTACAAGTAAAGCTTGAATATATCTTATTTGAGCAATAGTTGATATTGCTAAATCTAGTAGTTAACCTATTGATAAGTTGATATACAAGAGATGACTAACCAATATTAAGTTGAGGTTTAGTTTTTCAAAATTTGAGGAATGAGTCGATGAATGAGTGGAAAATTTTGAACACTTCATGCTCGTATGCCTTAATGCGTTTATGCATTTAGTCTTTTACGTCTGTATTATTATTATTATTATTATTATTATTATTATTATTATTATTATTATTTATCACAACCTGCTAACTTCCTCTTAGGTTAGGAATGTCTTATTAACTTAACTTAGGTCCTCACTAGCACACTAGGATTAGAAATGCCTTATTAACTTAACTTAGGCCCTTATTAGAGCACAGTAGGATTAGAAATGCCTATAGGATTTTCCCGAGCTAAATTTTTGCTTTAATATATTATTATAACCTAACTAACCTTCAGACAAGCTCACGTATCCGTCTATGCCAACCACTACTATATTTACTTAAGGTAAATATCCCGGTATGTCAAGTCAAGGTAATAAAATATTTTCACTAAGAAAACTAGTACTATAATACCCCATACCTGCCACACCATCACCTAGCCTTGCTTACTCCCCCTCCTCCTCTGTGACACCTACACCCCATTTTCACCCAAACCGCCTCTACGCGGGCGATAAATACCCCCTCCTCCTCTCATTTCTTCTTCACACCTCTCCTTCTCTTTTCTACCTCACATTTCTGTAGTCTAAGATCATTAGAAGCCGTAGGAAACGGGTAACGAAGCTTTGGTTGAGTTGTGTTGTGGTTTGAAGTCGAGCGAGCCTTAGAAACCCTAGAAACCCTCGTTCAGCCCTCCCCCGACCTAGGTAACCCTTAATTCACGTATAAATAGTTTTAGAATAGACCCAGATACTTAGTATAAGACTTAGAGACCCTAGGATAGCCATTAGATTGCCTTGCATGCATGTTTTCTTTCGTAGCCCTAGTTATAAGTCGAATTGCATGCTTATGTGTTACTTGCTATAATATGAATTATGTGGCTTATTTGAACTTATATGAGTTAGTTATAAGCTTAGAAACTAGATTGCCATGCTAGAATTAGAATTATACACATTTAGGACTAGTTTTGCAAATATTACAGCATAGGGGTATATATTGTAAATTTCTGAAACTATAAAGTCTAGGGACTGTTTTTGATATTTCCTAGAAGATAATAGTGTAAGGACTAGATTTGCAATATATTAAACCTTAAAATAAACTATTAAAACAAATATTAAACTAAAAGGACTAAAATTGCAAATATTATAAATATAAGGGAAAATAGTGTAAATACTAAAAATTAATATAATTTAGGAACTATATATATCATTTCTTTAAAATATATTAGTATAGTGACTAAATATGTCACACCCCCAAAATACCTGTTTTAGCAGCGGAATGGAATACCTGGGGGGTGACTGCCATAGCATCACAGTTACAGTTATATTGAACGACCTAAAGTGTCGTTTTTGAAAATACATCGTTTGATCATTAAAACATTCAGAGTTTACAAAATAGGTCCTAAAATGGTGTTGCAAGTTTATGAAAACAAGTTCAACATGATCAAACGTTACATAAGTGCATGAAATAAAAGGTGAGACGCGTCGACTCCGCGACTCCAAGGATGTCCAAAATGCATGCCATTATAATGTCTTAATTACCTGAAAATACATTGCTAAAAACGGTCAACAATAATGTTGGTGAGAAATCATAGGTTTATGAAAATAAATGTTATACGGTAGCCTCAAGTATAATTTGCAAGACATAAGTCTCATGAAAAATCGTATAATAGACCTTAAGCTCATGACCCCGAAGCTAGACTGATGAAAATGCCCCTCCAGAGTGTTTTGCCAGGCACTCTGATGATGTTAGAAATGAAATGCATGCGTTATGACGGTTGGTATAACCAACACGGATGGAGGCGTCACCCTCAATAGATCTATCCACTCACTCTCGCTTACACATAATTAACGGTTCATGATAATGAATAGGGGACCTTAACCAGGCAATGCGGTAACTTAAGCAATGCACATGAATTTGATACTTAGGCCCGTATGGAAAAATGGTGCAATGTATTCTCCCCCGTGGGATTTGAAAACAATAAAAGAATGTAGGCGGGGCTATGAAAACTCACCTGAAGTGATGGAACAATGAGTGTGTAATGGATGTGGCAACAAGGCGCGGACACTAGCCGCAACCTAATGTGAATGAATATGATTCTACTGTAAGCAATGAAATGATGCTACACATGCAAATACGTATGTTATCGATACCACTCGTGAAATTTGAAAATAATGTTTATCGCCGAAAAATATATTTTTGACTTCTCGTTAAGTTAATAAACACTTTTCATGTAAATATGTTGAAACGGTACTCCACGATCCTTGTTTGGTGTTCTATCGGCAAATATAATGTTTTTGTCGCAAAAATAACATTTTCATTACTTGAAAATATGACCAAAATGGCCTCGCAAAACTAGTCACGAAATATTGTACGTTAAATGTTAGTGATGAAACTTGATGTTTTTTAAAATCTTGTAACAATATCTCGTAGTCGTGTCATTTAACTTTTGTCCGTACAGGTCTCGATCAATGAGAAAAATGGCCCTCAACATGACGTATTACAAAAACAGTTTTTCTATACTTAGAAATATTTGGTTAAAAGCTGATGGAAATACATATGATTTATCGGATTTCAAATGCATATAACTTGGTCGTTATAAGCTCGTTTTCTACGTTCTTTATATCCACGGTTTCGTATTAACATGTATTAATATATTTTCAGTAAGTCGACTCTTATAGAACACGTCTAACGCCTCGTTTTGTCTGTTGAAATTCGTGCAACAGCACGTGTATTTTCAGAAAATAGTTTTTCGTCGTTAAACTTTGAAAAATCATATCTCCTTCGTTATAAACTCGTTTGTATCCGTTCTTTCGCCCATAGCTTCGTTTTTGAAAGTATTTTCTGAATCTTTAAGCAAAAATTACCCAGGAACCCCTGATGTTTCCACGTTTTGCAAAAATGGACAGCAACTTTCTAATAGTTTTTAAAACTCATTTTTCTAGTTTATAACTTGTCCAAAACTTAACCAATCTACTTCAAATCAACTCCACAAGTACTCAATCCTACCATACACCTTCTTAGGGTGTCATGGAGTCCTAATCTTCATAAAAAATGATGGGGCTCATAAGATTACTAATAAAAATCTTTAAACCCATTTTAGTGCAAAAATAAATATCAAGTGATATATATAACATATGTATATTTGCATGATTAGTTACTAGAGCATAAAAATATAGTAAATGGAAGTATAAAAAGAAGAGAAATTTATTTAGATACATACTTGAAGATTTGATGAGTTTTGGAGAAAAGTATGTAAGTAACCTAGGGATTTTATTTCAAATCCTAACTAGGAGTGTAAATGAGACTTGTTTATTACTTGAACTTGAAAAATCTTTGGTTTCTTCTTGGTCTTGTTATTGTTGGCCAATCATGGAGCAAGAGAGGAAAGGAAGAAAGAGTTTTTGGCTAGTTGTTTGTGAGATACATGTATATATGAGGTAAAAGAAATATCTAGGTATAGATATATAATATTTTTAGACAACAAGTACTAGTTATTAATGGGAGTAAGTAATAGATTTCAAAGTTGTAAGAGATTTGGAAGGGGGGGGGGGGGGGAAGGGTAAGGAGGTGAAGAATTTAGTGAGATCTTGTAAGACTTATGTAGATTATGTAGATATTATTTGTTTTAGATGATACTAGGTACCGAGTTTGCTAGAAATAAAGTTTAACGGTACCAAATAAAATATAACGACGTTGTAAAAATTATAAAATTACATTCCTGATGAGAATCAGGTGTTAAAATAATTGTCTTGTTGAGATATCGTGATTCGACGAAATTAATAGCGTATACCGGAAAATATAGCAACAAGTCTCAAAACACCGGGTATATTAATATATAATTTTTATATCATTATAATGAGTATGAAAATATATTAGGATAGTTGACGGGAGTATCGGGTATATTGTTAGTAGTAAAAACTGAGTGGTAACGTTATTTAAATATTTAAACATACGTAAATTAAAATAATGCATATCCGTGCATGACCTAATACACTGATGATGTTACTGATGATATGTAGACTACTCTAGTCTATATGACGTGTCCCTACTGATGATGCATGAATTTGCAGCTAAACCACACTGGTTACGCGAATTTGAATACCCGTAAACTAGGTTTACCATGAAATGAATGATATTCATGAATAGTGTTTTCCTTCCGGGAATGAATAGTAAATTTTTTGAACGTTTCTCAAAATCTCAAACTGACTCCGAAAATGATGAATAGTGATCGGTGAATAGTAAATGATGAATAGTAACTGGTGAATAGTAAGTTGTCGAGGTTTGGAAAATGATCTGAAATTGTGAGTTGTGACAGTCGCCCACCCAAAAAGGAATTCAGTCCCTGAATTCAGCTGGTGTTGGTCTCTGGGGTGGACTTGGTGAAAAGATGTGGTATTTGAGTTGCATCTGGTCTTCCCGTTCCCAAGTAAACTCGGGACCTCTTCGAGAATTCCAGCGAACTTTCACGATAGGAATTCGACTCTGTTTCATTGTCTGACCTCACAGTCAATGATTTCTATTGGTTCTCCTACAAGGTTTAAGTTTGTCATTGGGTTGGATTCCTTCCAATGAAATCATGAGTGACTCATCTGAAAGACATTTATTGGGATTTGAAAATGTGAAGAATGTTTGTGTAACCTACTGTTCTCTGACAAAGGCTCAAGTCTGAAGGCCACTGGCCTACCCTGTATGATATATTGAATGGTCCAGTGTACATCGAGTTTAACTTCCCGCATTTTTCTGAATGGTATTATGCCTTTCCTAGGTGGAACTTTCAACATAACCCTGTTACCAACTTGAAATTCTAATGGTTTACAACTTATCGAACTTGTAACTGATTCTTGATTTGTAGGAAATTCCTGGTTATTTCATAGATGTGTATTGGGCTAGTGAGTTGGGCTTTTTTCGAGTTCGGTCCGTCAATAGATGGTCGGTACTTCCACCATAGAGTGCCTCGAATGGTGTAGTCTCTATGCTCGTGTGATAACTACGGTTGCAAAGGAATTTGACTTGTGGCAAATGGTTAGTCCAACCATTTCTAGAGTCAATCACTCAGGCTCTGAGCATATCTTTCCTATGTTTGAATTGTCCTTTCGCTTTGACCATTGGTCTGAGGATGGTAGGCGGTGTTTACATCTAAATGGGGTTCCGAAGGAAATCTTAAAATGATTGCTAGGAGTCTGAGGTGATTCGATTACCTTTATCAGGGATAATTGAAATGGGTACAATGAATCTTGTGACTAATTCTACAACGGGCGTTATTTGAAGAAGATACAATGTGGGTAGCAGTTTTGATTCTTTTTTTTTTCTAAATAAACGTATTTACAAAATTGAGTGAATGGCTTACTAGGTAATATTTTTCTTGGTGATTTAAATTCAGTAGTTTATGAAATATGAAACCGTTTTCAAATATGTTGTGAATAGGACTATTTACCAAAGGTTGATGTTTATACATTTCTCATTGTACGATGGTTTTGCTAACGATTGACCAAAAAGGATCGTACTTGTCAAAATAGGTATTTCAGAAATTATTTTCTACAAGGTATGTGATTCGTATAAATGTATTTTAAATAAAATCCATTTAAAAGTGAAAGCACTAACGAGGATGAAATGGTCGGATAGGTATGTTCGCATAGATGCATACATGTCTAACGTTTAGTTTCTGATGTTGGGTAATCCCTATTGGTGGATGCCAGGCAGAAGCTACATGCATGGGTATTCAAACTAACTTAAGTCCTGAAATGGTTTATCATTGAAATTGTCATCATGTTGGCAAAAACAAAGGTATCAACTGATACTATGTCGATGAATGTCTGTTTTATTTTCACATGTAGATGGGGAGATATGCTTGGGCCTGATGCTTCTCTTGATGTAAAGGTGAAGTTATCTAGAATTTCTAGAGGACACAATGCCTTAGGGGAATCTATATCATGATCCTTAGTTCAACTCAATTACCCTTGGTGAAAACTCATTGCAGGGAAGTTTGCGTTTGGATGAGGCCATGTTTAAATGAAATGCTCTACAGTCTCTATTAGGAGGCTTGGTTTATTTCTATAGTGTTGCTTAGCGTACATTCACATTGTGCTCGATCCTGTAACTCAATCTAGCTAGTACTTTTGAATGATAGAATTGGACAACTAGGTCAGAGATGGTGGTTCAGATGGTCTCGGGGTATCTTAAGATTGTTGTTGAGTTATGAATTGTCTTACTGTATAATTCTAGTCCAGGTTAGTGGTTCTGTAATCCTTTCATTGTTTTTCTTGTATCAAGGAATCCTCGTTGTAAATGATATGGAAAGTCTCTCCTAGAGAAGTCAATGGAAAAATCCAACTTAATGGCTGAGTGAGTGACAGGTGGGGTAAGTATCCAGGGAGGGTTTGTCAAAAAGAGATGTTTATGAAAGAGTTTATTTGTTTACAAAGCTTTTAAATGAAGATTGTTATTAACAATTCTTTAAAAAGGTAATTATTTTCTACATGGCATAATCCTTCCTGAATTATACATATGTGATCAGGCTATGTATAATTGAGTACTAATGATGCGATGCTTGGTTTAGATAAAATAGTATTATGTTCCCAAAAGTTAAGTAGTGTTAATATCACTCTTTGTAAAATACTAGTCGAAACAATTTGCATGACAGTAAAACAATTTATGAATTAGTAGCGAAAGTAGTGTGTAGGGTAATAGTAGAACATTTTGTAGAGCGATAATAAACTAGTTTGTATGAAATTGTGAAATAGTTCTTACGATGGTAACAAAATAACTTGCAATGAATTTGTGAAACAGCTTGTATGACACTTGGAAGAACATTTTTGTAGGGTGGTAAAAGTCTACTAATCCACTATTTAAAGAATGTAAATAACTTAGTTCATAACAGGGTAGTGGTTTATGATTATGAAGTGGTCGAGAATATGGTAGTGATATTGAGAGTGTGAAGGATGAACGTGTAGTTAAGGTATCTACAGTCAACTGAAGATGATAGTCTATGTGTTAAAGGATATAGGGTAGAAATTGGTGCCAATGATTTGAAGTATTCGAGAATTTATACTAGGTGAAGCTCGCAGGTTCAAATGCTTAATCCCTCTAGGCATGACTAAGATGTATAAAGAATGGAAATTGTTGTACGGGTGGTCTGAGTCAAGTAGATACTGAATGATGTTTGATTTGCCATGAATGAAAGCTAAATGCCTTATGGTCAGGTGAAACTTCTCGATATCCTTTCATGAAAATGAGGTCTTGTCCCAATGTGACTAAGCTATATCGATCTCCGAAAAGAATATAAATTTTGTTGAGTAATTGTACCTTGATCTTTTAATCCAACGAACTTATGCTAGCGTGAGGGTCTTATCATATGGAATGAGCGAAAAAGTTGTAATTTGAAGCAGTGGTGTTGAGGCATAGTGTATCAATATTGGCAATCTCTGGCAGAGGTGTTTCTTTCGCTTCTAAGGTCAAATAGTAAGTAGGTATATTGGTTGCTTTCGATATTTGTTCATGAGTTATGCGTGTTCCTTCTTGGAGATATGGTTTCTGAAATTTTTAACAACATTTATTTGAGTGAAACATTGTGAAAATTTGATCATAAATGTATTTTGGAGTGACTTTATTTGAAGTTTGTAGTGAGTATATTCATGTAAAAGATGTGATTACGAAATATTTTGTACTTTGATAAAAACAATATTTCCTCTATGTCTTTGGAAAAAGGGAATTCAAGAAGATTGTTGCTTAAACAAAAATGAGTTTTAATCCAACCATTGAGGATCAATAATTTGTCGTACTTCGTAAGGTTTGCAAGAAATCTTTTTGTTTGTACAAAAATTTAATTAGACTTTGACTTACTTGAATTGTTATTATCTCCGAAACACGAAAACTAGGGTAGTCATTGTTATCTTGGTCAACATGACCATTAATCGTAAAGACATCTTCGTCTTTATTAATCCTATGGTGAGTTAGGAGATGATGGTGATAAAAGTGAATGAAATACTACCCTCTTTCGCGCTATCTCGCGACATCTAGGATAAAACTGAAGTACGCACTATGGGACGACCAATAGTGTTATAAGTAGCTGATGGTGGTGGTAATACATGTAACACCCCCATTTTTTACTGATCCCAGTGGATAAAGTGTTTGGGGTATTACTTCATAGAATCACAGATACAGTAATAGAAAACGACTCGAAAAGAGACATTTTGGAAATTTAGTTATCATTCATAATTATCAGAGTTTTAATTATAAAAGATATACTTTTATTTTGTTGAGGTCCCAAAAATCTAAGTGTTAGGTTGGGTTTGTTTGAATGATAACCATGAAAAGTCCTCCGAGTTCAGTACCTCCTTCCTCCATAGGTCCATAGAAGTAATATACCTAGAATACATGCTTAAAAAGTCAACACTAGGTGTTGAGTGAGAATCATAGGTTTAGGGGTTAGTGAATACAAGTTCCCTGGGTTCAGTTGTTACACCCATCTGGGAAAATACAAGTTTTTGTGATAATGGTGATGCATGCACAATTATCAAGAGTTTAGTAGGTTGCACTAAGCTCATGAATCACACCTTAACGATCTGGGTCATGTGGGCTGCAGACCCAAGATGAGGGGATAGAAGGATAACTTGCCAAAGTTATACCTTGAGTGGATTCAAATATAATACTTATTGGTACCACCTAGTGGGGTGTTAATACCCAAGGGAGTTGTCAAACTCCAATAGATCTATCAACTATATTCGCATTCATTTGGATAAAACATCCCAAACGATTAGATTCATGAATTTTGGTTATGTAGTTGTGGCAGTTAGTTTACTCGTGCAAACAACCAAAGAAAAAGACTTGTATTCGGTTTTAAGTAAAGCATTTAGCATGTATCCCCCTTACAGGGTTTATAAAAGCAGTTAGAGTGAATGTTTAAAAAGATGTAAGGCTATGAAAAACTCACCTGGGTGTAGAGTAATCTAAGTAATGCAAATAGTGACTCAGAAACTAGACCGCCTTACTCACGTATCCTAGTGTGTTGTTGGTTTTGGTATGTATGTCAAGCTTTTAGTTATCCTGTTTATGTTTCTTAAGTTTTTAGGTTTGTTAATGTTTTAGATATAACATAACACCGTTCAGGCCATTGTATTTCAGAAGTATATGACTCCTCACATGAAGCTCCCTACTATTGTATTATGTTATCAACATAATACCGTTCGGGCCATCATAATTCAGAAGTTAATACTCCTCACACAAAGCTCCCTATTATTGAGTTATGTTGTTATTAGGGTTTAGTTATAATCAATGTTGCAAAAATCGGCCGAATCGGCCGATTAATCGCTAATCGGTGATGCACCTTGTTGATTTTCGAAAATCGGTGAAAAAATCGGCCTAGGCAAAAAAATGGGTCAAAAATCGGCCGAATCGGTCAAAAATCGGCCGAATCGGCCAAAAATCGGCCGAATCGGCCAAAAATCGGCCGAATCGGTCAATTTAAAAAAAATAGAAATTTAGGCATTTTACTTAATTTGGGGATCGTTTATTTCACTTATAACGTACAATGGGCCTCATAATCAGAATTGAAGCCTTTTATTGAGGTTTGTAAACATAGAAGGCTTGGAATCAGTTAAGATCTTTAGTTTGCTCTCCAGAAATTCCCAAAACATGCAGGAAATGCCAAACCGATTAATCACCGCCTTGACCGATTACAGGCTGCAGGGTGGTCGACCGCCCGACTACCGATTCACGATTTTTGCAACATTGGTTATAATCATATCACCGTTCGGGCCATCATATCTCAGAAGTATAGGCAATAATCGTTCGAGGAGTCAGGGCACTTTAATTCGTAAACCCAACAAACTCGTCAAAAACGAAATATCCACATAGTACTCCTCGCATGAAGCTCCCTAGTATTGTGTTATGCTTTTAACTTTATTTAGGTTTTATACTTATATGGTATTTTCACTTTTTACCCTTATAGTTATATATTTATGTTTTCTACCATAAGTTTTATATTACTATATTACTTATACTAATAACTATCTATACTTGACACAACTAGTCCCTATACTTCTATATTTTATGTAATTAACCTAAGACTCCTAAGTTTTCTATATTTACTATTTTAGCCCTTTAACTTTATACTATTTACATTTTTAGTCTTTTTTAGTTTATATTTATGTTATTATCTATCCTAGGGTTTTAATATTATGAAAAACTAATCCTTACTACTTATAACTTCTAGAAAATGTCAAAAACAGTCCCTAGACTTTATAATTTCAGGAATTTACGATATATACCCTTATACATGCAAAGTTTTGCAAAACTAGTCCTAATATCTATGTAACTTATATTTTATCTAGTATTTAAGTTTTCTAGCCTATGTTTTACTTATTTTAAGTTATCTAAGTTATGTTTAAATAGTGTATGACCTAAATTAACGACTTATAGCATGCATGCAAGTATATGACTCTATCTAGGGTTTTAAAACATAAACTAGCAAGTAGAATGGTTATAGGCTCATGTAAGGGTATCTAAGCTATCTAAGGCATCCTAAATCTATCCTAAGACTATTCTAAAGCTAAATTAACTAAAATTAAGACTTACTTGGCTAGGGGGGGGTTTACGTGGGTTAGAACTAGGGTTAGGGTTTTCTAGGGCTCGTACGACTTCAAACCACAACACAACTCGATCAAGGCCTAGCTACTCGACTCCAAGGTCTCCTAACAACTTAGTACTACAGAAATATAAGGTAAAGAGGAGGGGGAGAGGTGTGGAGAAGAAATGAGGGAGGAGGGGAGTATTTATAGGGCTCGTTATGGCGGTTTGGCATGGAACGAGGGTTTAGGTGTTGTGCATGGGTAGGGCTGAGCAAGCATGGCTAGGTGGTGATGTGGCGAGGCTAGGTGGTGATGAGGATGAGCTACATGGTAGATAGGGGGCTGCCTAGGCCGGTTGTGGTGGAGAGTGAGCCGTAGAGGTGGTTTAGGGAAGGAGGGTGACAAGTAGCTTACAAGTAGGTGATCCACCACCTTTCTTGGTAGCTTGGAGGTTCTTGTAAGCTGCTTGGTGGGTTTAAGGGTGGTTTAGGGTGATTAGGGGTGATTAGGGGTGGTTTAGTGGTGGATTAGGGGAGGTTTAGGGTGGATTAGTGGTGATTAGTGGTGGATTAGTCAAGTAGGTGATGCACCTACTTGTGTATGTGCTTAGAGGTGTTAGGGTGTGTGTTTGTGTATTACTAAGGTGTTAGGGTGTTAGGTTGAGGTGTTTAAGGTGCTTATGTTTAGGTTTTACTAAGTTTTAGTTAAGTTTAGACCTAGTTTCTACTTACTATGTGTTTAAGGTTTTACCTAAGTTTTAGTGCCTAAATTAAGTTCCTAAGTGTGTCTAGTGACTAATCCTAAGACCTAAAGGGTTTATTCTAAGTGTGGGTAACCTATGGGAAAGTTTTGGGAAGGTTTGACCTAGTTTTGTAACCTAAATGACCTAAGTGGGTTTAGTGAGAGACTAGGGTTTATCCTATGGTTTTGTGCCTAACTTAGTGTCCTAAGGGTATCTGATAACTATTTCTAAGTTCTAAAAGGCTTATACTAAGTGGTAGTGACCTATGGGGAAGTTTTGGGAGGGTTTAGACCTAATTCTAGTTATCTATGACCTAGTTATGGTTTAGGGCTAAGGGTTCTATTCTATAGCCTAATAGTCCTAATATATCCTAATATTCCTAAAGAAACTCTTATCTAAGCCTTGAACACATTCATACTAGTTTAACTAAGCATATAGATTCAGATAAGTACATAATCCTACTTAAGTTTTAGTTTTGGGTTTATTAGGGTTTTGTGTTATATTTAGTGTTTTAGATTGGTGAATTACATATTATGGTGTTGTTATGAGTTTATGCTTTACATACCTGGGGTTTATAGGATGTGAGTGTTGAGTTATTTGGCTTGTGTAGATACGTGAGCAGGTCTAGTGAGTCATGCAAGTAATAATGTATATAAAAAGCAAAAATTTACCTGTGAAATACCTACTATATGTATTTGTAATGGGAATGATAGTAATGGGTGTTTGTGGGTTGTTATAGGATTGGTTGTCCAAGAATCAAGCAAAGATTCTTTGTGACGGGAAAATCATTCGTGTACCTATCAACGGTGAGACTTTAACTATCCGAGGAGATCAAAGTAGAACTAGACTTAACTTCATTTCATGTATCAAAGCAAAACGATACATGTCACGAGGTTTTCAAGTTTTGTGGTTCAAGTAATGGAGACTAAGCCAGATTAAAAACGACCGGAGGAGATCCCTGTAGTCAGGGAATACCTAGAAGTTTTTCCGAAGGATTTACCCAGCCTACCTCTGATTCGTCAAATTGAATTTCAAATCGACTTAATTCCCGGAGCAGCACCTATAGCCCAAGCACCCTATAGGTTAGCCCCTTCAGAGATGAAGGAACTCTTTGAACAACTCCAGGAATTAACTGATCGAGGTTTTATACGTCCAAGTACATCACCCTGGGGAGCTCCTGTCCTATTCATAAAGAAGAAAGACGGATCTATGAGGATGTGTATCAATTATCGTGGATTAAATAAACTTACTATCAAAAATCGATACCCATTACCCCGGATTGATGACCTATTTGATCAACTACAAGGTTCGAGCGTATACTCAAAAATCGACTTACGATCAGGCTATCATCAACTGAGAGTGAGGGAAGAAGATATCCCTAAGACCGCTTTCAGAACAAGATATGGACACTATGAATTTCAAGTTATGCCATTTGGTTTGACAAACGCACCAGTGGTTTTCATGGACCTCATGAATCGGGTGTGTAAACCATACTTGGATAAATTTGTTATAGTGTTCATAGATGATATCCTTGTCTATTCACGTAATGAGGAAAAGCACGCTAAACACTTGAGAATAATCCTAGAACTGCTTAAGACAGAGAAACTTTATGCAAAGTTCTTTAAGTGTGAATTCTGGATTAGTGTTGTGCAATTTCTCGGATACATGATAGATAAACAAGGACTTCGTGTCGATCCAACAAAAATCAAAGCCGTTAAGGATTGGTCGCAACCTAAGAATCCTACTGAGATACACAAATTCTTAGGACTTGCTGGCTACTATCGAAGGTTTATTGAGGGATTTTCAAAAATAACTAAACCTTTGACAGAGCTAACCCAGAAAAACAGGAAGTTTGACTGGGGAAAAGATCAAGAGATAGCTTTCCAACTTTTGAAGAGAAAGTTGTGTAAAGCTCCGATCTTAGCATTACCAGAGGGAAACGATGATTTTGTCATTTATTGTGATGCTTCTCGAAGAGGTCTTGGAGCTGTGTTAATGCAAAAGGATAAAGTAATCGCTTATGCATCACGACAACTCACGACACATGAAGAAAACTACACTACACATGATCTAGAATTAGGAGCAGTAGTGTTCGCTCTAAGAATATGGAGACATTATCTCTATGGCACTAAGTGTACGGTTTTCACTGATCACAAAAGCCTATAGCATATTCTTAATCAAAAAGAGTTGAACATGAGACAACGTCGATGGGTAGAACTGCTTGCTGATTACGATTGTTAGATTCGTTATCATCCTGGCAAAGCTAACGTAGTAGCAGATGCTTTGAGCCGAAAGGAACGAATCAAACCACTTAGAGTTAGGTCGTTAGTAATGACTCTTCATTCGAATCTACCTTCTCAAATACTCAAAGCCCAGAATGAAGCCCTCGAAATGAAGGATCGTAAACTTGAGAATTTATGAGGGATGGATAAGGCTTTTGAGATAAGTTCAGACGGAACTCGTTGTATTAAGGGTCGAAAATGGTTACCTGATCATGGTAACTTAAGGAACATAATAATACACGAGTCCCATAAATCTAGGTACTCCATTCACCTAGTTTCTGATAAGATGTATCAGGATTTGAAGAAACACTATTGGTGGCTTGACATGAAGGCATCCATTGCCAGATATGTGGACAGGTGTTTAACATGTTCTAGAGTAAAGGCTGAATGTCAAAAGCCATCTGGTTTATTGGAATAGCCTGAGATTCCCATTTGGAAGTGGGAAAGAATTACAATGGATTTTATCACCAAACTACCTAGAACATTCAACGGGCATGATGCTATTTGGGTAATAGTTGATCGCCTTACGAAATCAGCACACTTCATTCCTATACGAGAAACAGATGATATGGAAACCCTTGCTAGGTTGTACCTCACGGAAATAGTTTCCCGACATGGAGTGCCAATATCTATTATATTGGATCGTGATTCTCGTTTCACGTCGAGATTTTGGCAATCTATGCAAAAGGCCTTAGGTACTCAGATAGACATGAGTACGGCATATCATCCACAAACCGATGGTCAAAGTGAAAGAACTATCCAAACACTCGAGGATATGCTTTGAGCGTGTGTGATAGATTTTGGAAAAGGATGGGAGAAACACTTACCATTGGTAGAATTCTCATATAACAATAGTTATCACGCTAGCATTAAAGCAACACCCTATGAGGCACTTTATGGGCGAAAGTGTAGATCTCCGGTCTGCTGGGCTGAAGTTGGAGAAGTACAACTCACTGGTCCAGAGATAATCCATGAGACAAATGAGAAAATAGTTCAAATCCGAGAACGCTAACAAGCTGCAAAAGATTGGCAAAAGAGTTATGCCGATATAAGACGTAAGCATTTAGAGTTTCAAGTTGGAGATAGGGTTATGTTGAAAGTTTCACCTAGGAAAGATGTCTTTCGTTTCGGAAAGCAAGGAAAG
>JARVZY010003886.1:0-25971 GCA_030686995.1 Artemisia argyi
CACAGATACACAAATGGGAAATCAGATTACAGACAGAGAAAAGTGGGATTTAACAATTTTACAACTACAGGGGGTGCAAGTGAAACTTTTTCAAACTTAAAATATAAAGAAAATTTAAAATAAAAAGAAAATTATCTATTTGATTATTTTAATATTTAAATACTAATTAATTAATTAAAACTATTTAAAAAGTAATTTAAAAGTAATTTAAATCTAATTTAAATTAAACTAAAAATGATAAAGGTTACAAATTAAACTAAAAACTTGCAAAATTATTTTCTAAACCTCTAAATTAACTTAAAGAAAATATAAAAATTAAAAATAAATGTTTTTGTCTTTTTGTTGGTTTTCTTTTAATTAAATACTAATTATATTAACTAAACTATTTAAACTATTTTAAATTACTAATAATACTAAAAATGATTAGAAAATTATAGAAAAATTTATAAAACTAATTAACCATCACAGGAATCCTAAAAAATTATAAAAAGTTTCTAAAATTTATATTTAGACTATTTTACTAATTATTTACTTAATTATTGATTTAAATCTAATTTAACTAAATTAATTAAGGAAATTAGAAAATGAACAGTAGAATTTAAGAAACTATTTTCTAAAAATCTTAAATGATTTATAGAACCTAGGAAAAATATAAAAACCTAGTGTTGTTAATTAAGAATTAAGAAAACTATTTAATTACTAATATTATCTAATTAAGTAATTAAACTATTTTTAATTCTAGTAATTATTAAACCAAAAGAGAAAAATCTAAGAAAATTATTGAAAATACCTTAAGGTGACAGGAAATTAAGAAAAATATGAAAATGATGAATTGCTTATTAATAAGCTAAAAAGAAAAATAAAAAAGATAAAATCTATTAAATAGGAGCTATCACTATTTTTAAATTTGGTTTTTTTGTTGGTTTTTCTTTTTGACAGATGAAAATAAGCTAAAAACAAGAAACTTTTACAAATACACTTTTGTTATAGCTTAAAAATAAGCTATGTGCACCCCCTTTTACCAAACAATGAACCAAAAAGCTTATTATGACTTATGCCATGTTTGAAAAAGCTAGGAAATGACAAATTAAGCATACACAGATGATTACACACTTGAAATAAGCCAAATGGAACAAATAAGCACTCTGGAAAAGGTATTAAGGAGCAAATAAGCACTTATCACAACTAAGGGCCAAAACAGGCCAAACCCAAGGATTTTGGACCTCTGTGGGGTCCACAGAAGCCAAGGTGGGTCCAAAACAAGGCTTGTGATACGTGGGAATCGCACGAGGCTTTACCTCTCAAGGGATCTTGAGAAGCTTACAACCCCCACCAGGCAGTGTACCTGATCGTTGTAGTATAGTATAGTGACAAGTACCGGGGGATTGATCGTTCAACTCAGGAATAGTGTCGTTAGGATTGAAATTAATTTAACTAGGTCTAAAGGTGAGGGATGATTCTTTTTGTATTTTTTATATTTTATGAAAAGCAAGTAAAAATCTCGGGTATTGGAAGGAGGGGCGGAATTAGTTGCTAATCAACTAACCCAAAAGCTACTAATTAAACTAATTAACAAGAAAACTAAACTAAGGTTCTACAAGATAAGTGAAGCATGTCTACCCATGATATGTTACTCCTTGCTAGCTATCCAATCCTACCTATTGATTTGTAACCTTGTTTTAATTGACGGGTTGTATTCCTTAATACCATTCATGGGGTATCGCACATAACTCCCCAATTTTATGAGCTCTTATCTCCTCCTATACCATGCCCAGCACAACCATAGGGATTGTAAACAGTGGCTCATGCATTAAATACAACCAATAAAGACCTTAGTGCAATAGGTTCATGTTTCCTAAGACGTTCAAGCATGTTACCATTTGGAGATCTGCCAGTTTTCTTAAGCCTAACATATAAATTCATTCAATCAAAACAAGAATCAATAGGAAACAAGAATTATAAACTAAACCAACTAGATCTATTGAAATTGTCACGCCTTAATTGATGGAGATAGACACACACATCAATAAGAAATCAATGAGATCTAATCAATTATATACAAGTTTCACATAATCACAAGTAGACACAAGGTGAATTAGCAAATCATCATCAAAGAAGAGCAAACAACAATGATAATGGAAAACATAATTAAGATAGAATCATCAAACCAATACATGATGTTTATGGAGTGATTGAAACCCTCTAAGTTGCTGGAAAAATACCCACCTAAACCCAGGAATCGACCTTAGGGTTTAGGGCTTACAAAAAGTGAAGTTATGAAGTTATATTTATAGGCATGTTTTCTGTCGGCCCTTCTTGATGGCGTCACCTCGTTTCTCTTGACGCTGTCAAGACCAATTTTTCATTAAATTGTAGATCTCTTCGTCCTCTTCGTTTTCTTTTTTGAATCGCTCAAATCCGAGTTCGTATGCAAAAGTTATGGCCAAAACGGTGTCAGCTACCACGCGCGCAAGTTTTGACCAGTTAACACGTGACGGCCTTGGGTGACGCCTTCACATTCTCTCTGGGCCGTCACCACTTTTACTCTTGACGCCGTCAAGATTTTCCTCTTGACGCCGTCACCTACTGTTCCCAGCAAGGAAAATTAAGACTTTGGCGTTTTCTTCACTTTTATGCTCCAAAAACGTCCGAATTGCTTCCTTTTCCAGATTTCTCTCCCAAAGTACCTAAAATCACAAAAGGAACGATTTAGGGCAATATTTGATCAAATAAATTCGAATTCGGGCTTAAATGACCCCCTAAAAACGGATCATTTTTCGCCTCATCATATACCCTTACACTTGAGATTTGCTTGTCCTCAAGCAAATGCGCTTTTATTCTAGTCAAAATACAAGTTAGGGGTCATTTAACACTAATATAAAAGTAATTACAACAAATAATCGTTCCACTAAAGACCAATAGACAAGCACAGAGGTCATACACAAGCACCTCACAAATAGTGTTTAGATACTCACATCTCTCGGGTGTAATAAAGTGTAAATTACAATATGGAAACGGAAGATATCTCTCACTACCTGTCATAGCAAAATAGATTACCATAGGCTTGGGAAAGGATCAAACCTCCACCACATGGCGTAAGCACCTAGGATAAACTATCAAAGGGGTCTTTTAAAGGGTTGTAACGTTAGGTGTAGGGATATGAAATACACGGTTTTGTTGGATAAAGGAAGTTTTACTGGTGGCGAGTTAACAATCTTAGTCAATTACATATACAATGTGGCGTTGCTAAGCTAAGACTAGACTCGACTTAAGCTAATAAATGAAAAATAACAAAAACATAAAATGAACATAGAATGAAAAGGGATGGTAGTCCGTTTTTTTTTTTTTTTTTTTTTTTTTTTTTTTTTTTTTTTTTTTTTTTGCATACACTCTTACCCTACCATCCAAAATAATACATCATAGGGAATGGGAATTCCCCTTACACTTGAATCTTTACATACTTTACAATTAACTAAACTAATGACTCGAATTAAGAACACCAAAACACTTGGAGCACTTTTAAGATTAACGTACATATGGGGGTAATATATGATGTTCTTCCCCATTACTCCATAAAATAAGTACTTTACCCATGAGTCCCAATCGTCCCAAAACAATATGTACAAGGATATGACTCGACTTAGCAACCATGTAATCAATTAAAAAGTTAACTTAGGGTTTAACAAATAACAATAATGCACTAAAAATAAGCGCATACACGGAAGGCTAAGGCGATTTGGTTGTACATTTAAGTGGGGTGTAACAAATTCTTCCTTTAAGTAAGATGCTTAAAGTTAGAAACAAAAAGATAGGCTCGGAGGGGTGTACTAGGGGTTTCGTGTACTAAAAATGAGTACAACGCTAAGGGTGTGGGAAAATTAGTTGACTTAACTAGCCAAGTAATATGACTTAAGTGGTCAAGTAATTATGATACGGGTTTAACACAAGGGTGATCCTAATGCCTCTTATCATGTAGTAAATCCTACTACACGAATGTAGTCTCACTAGCGGTCTCGGGATGCATCACTAACGCAAGTTCTAGAATCTAAATGATACCGGTACACTCATAAGCACTAATAATAAATGCTTTTCCTATCAAATCTAAAGGCGAACCTCACATATTTGGGTGGAAAATTTTTCTGAATATACGGTTATGTGCTAGTCATACAATCTCCTATCCATGAGACGCTTGCTATGGCTAAAGTTTCACTCCTAAATGTTGTAAAAAATTTTAAATTTGGCGCTAAAATTGCACTAACAAGTATTTCTCATAGTTTTATTACACATCTACCATTAAACAAAACAAACTCAAGAGAAAGTGCATATGTAAGGTATCATCTTTTTACCCTCCCCTTACACTTAAGATGAACATTGTCCCCAATGTTCAAGTAAAGAATGTAAAAGTGAAAAAGTAAAGAGAATGAAATCAAATACTCCCCTGATTCGCTCGGTATGGATAATTAGGTGGTCAGGTTAAATCTTCCTCCAAGAAAATGAACAATCAAAGCTTCCCTTCCAGAGTATAAATCATCTTCTTGTCATACATAACCTGTAAAACCTGAGAAAACAGACAAAAACCCAAAGCATCAACCCGAACAATGAGAACTCACAACTAGATGTAATTCAAGTCTTAGGAATAAAAACAAAACAATTAAAGATATAATGCTTGTGGAATGAATGTTTGCAGATTTCCTGGAGTTTATAAAACTAAAGAATCAACAAAAACTTTAAGAGTCCGGTATAAACAAAACTGGAAAAATTTCCAGAATTTTACACGTGACGCCGTCAAGAGTAAACTCGTGACGCCGTCAGAAGTGACCTGCAGAAATTCTTATGTTAAGTTTCCGGAAAATTTCTGGAAAAACTTCGTCCTACTTCCTGGAAAATCCTGCAGAACATCATTATGACTCGATACAAGCATTTGACTCTAACAAGTACTAATACACATGTCCATTTATTATTGTTGTGGTTCATGCTCAATTTCGTTCTTATAAACAAATTTGGATTTCCCATACACTTATCTTTTGCAAAATACCTTTATATGCAATTAAGACGAAGTTAAAAACAAAATAAAGCATTTTTACAATTTACTTTGAAACATGAGCCACAAACAATAAAAATAAAACATGCATACGGAAACAAATAAAATCAAACAAACAAACAAACAAACAAATAAAAACACACAAAACATGGGTTGCCTCCCAAGAAGCGCTTGTTTTTGTTCAAGTCACGAGCCTGACTCTACCCTTATTTAACAGAAATAGGGGAGGTTCTCCCTACACTTAGAATCAAGTGTGGGTGAAAGTAGCGATACACACCCTTAGGGTGTGAATATGCCACGTGAGGTGAAGGGGGTGAGTGAATGGCTTCCTTCATCCTAAAACTACCTGGATAATATTGGTTGATGGGTGGGTCAGTTCCTCTTTTGTCTCCTATAAATATATCTAAGGATGGAAAGGTGTGTAAAGATTGAGGTTCCGGTTCATCAACACTAGGAAATTCCCTAGAACTAGGAGTAAGGTTATTACTACAAGTGTTCAAACCTATATCCTCAAGTGGTGCCTGGTCCAAGGGTTCTACCTCCATTGGAATTCCTAAAGTTTCTTCTACTTCTTCCGGGTAAGTCACGGGCGGTGTGTGTGCCTCAAATGATGGTTGAGTATTTTGTGGGCTTATGTTATTTACCTCATCATTCCATGTGTCAAGATTACCTATATCCTCATCATGTGTTTTATTATAATCTAGCCCTAACATTCTCCCAAGTATCTCACGTGCTTCTCTAGGCATCTCAACTTCTATGTCCGAGTCATAAGGATCATCCTCAATATTCTGACTGCTATATACAAATTGCCCAAGAGATTCATCATCTGTTTCTTGAGATTCATCATCATCGATCATAAAACCTAGGTCTTTTTTATCTATGTGATCATGCTCGGCTAAATCCTCCTCAATTGTTTTCTTAGGTAGTGATAATAGCAAACCTAGTGCTTCATCCAACTTATGATTTGTTGCAATGGCTCTTTCCATAATTCCTTGGCAAACTAGGTCGCATTTCCTATTGGCCTCACTAAAACTAGATCTTAAACATGGAGGTTGTTCATAAGAATCTATCCTAGGTGAAGGCTCATATGATTCACAGGTGTCTCTAAATGAGGTATTTTGAACTCTTTGGTGTGTTAGCCGCTCAACCCTATCTTTTAATCTTAGAAGTCTAAGTGTAGTGTCCATTTGAAGCAAATTACATACAAAATCACAAAGAAAAGATAGACTACGAGAAAGCTACAAAATAAAAAGAAAAAATCTCACTTGATAGGAATCTAATGAGTAGACCTAATAAAAATCAAATTCAACCTAAACAATAACTATTCCCCGGGCTGCGGCGCCAAAAACTTGATACGTGGGAATCGCACCAGGCTTTACCTCTCAAGGGATCTTGAGAAGCTTACAACCCCCACCAGGCAGTGTACCTGATCGTTGTAGTATAGTATAGTGACAAGTACCGGGGGATTGATCGTTCAACTCAGGAATAGTGTCGTTAGGATTGAAATTAATTTAACTAGGTCTAAAGGTGAGGGGTGATTCTTTTTGTATTTTTTATATTTTATGAAAAGCAAGTAAAAATCTCGGGTATTGGAAGGAGGGGCGGAATTAGTTGCTAATCAACTAACCCAAAAGCTACTAATTAAAGTAATTAACAAGAAAACTAAACTAAGGTTCTACAAGATAAGTGAAGCATGTCTACCCATGATATGTTACTCCTTGCTAGCTATCCAATCCTACCTATTGATTTGTAACCTTGTTTTAATTGACGGGTTGTATTCCTTAATACCATTCATGGGGTATCGCACATAACTCCCCAATTCTATGAGCTCTTATCTCCTCCTATACCATGCCCAGCACAACCATAGGGATTGTAAACAGTGGCTCATGCATTAAATACAACCAATAAAGACCTTAGTGCAATAGGTTCATGTTTCCTAAGACGTTCAAGCATGTTACCATTTGGAGATCTGCCAGTTTTCTTAAGCCTAACATATAAATTCATTCAATCAAAACAAGAATCAATAGGAAACAAGAATTATAAACTAAACCAACTAGATCTATTGAAATTGTCACGCCTTAATTGATGGAGATAGACACACACATCAACAAGAAATCAATGAGATCTAATCAATTATATACAAGTTTCACATAATCACAAGTAGACACAAGGTGAATTAGCAAATCATCATCAAAGAAGAGCAAACAACAATGATAATGGAAAACATAACTAAGATAGAATCATCAAACCAATACATGATATTTATGGAGTGATTGAAACCCTCTAAGTTGCTGGAAAAACACCCACCTAAACCCAGGAATCGACCTTAGGGTTTAGGGCTTACAAAAAGTGAAGTTATGAAGTTATATTTATAGGCATGTTTTCTGTCGGCCCTTCTTGACGGCGTCACCTCGTTTCTCTTGATGCCGTCAAGACCATTTTTTCACCAAATTGTAGATCTCTTCGTCCTCTTCGTTTTCTTTTTTGAATCGCTCAAATCCGAGTTCGTATGCAAAAGTTATGGCCAAAACGGTGTCAGCTACCACGCGCGCAAGTTTTGACCAGTTAACACGTGACGGCCTTGGGTGACGCCTTCACATTCTCTCTGGGCCGTCACCACTTTTACTCTTGACGCCGTCAAGATTTTCCTCTTGACGCCGTCACCTACTGTTCCCAGCAAGGAAAATTAAGACTTTGGCGTTTTCTTCACTTTTATGCTCCAAAAACGTCCGAATTGCTTCCTTTTCCAGATTTCTCTCCCAAAGTACCTAAAATCACAAAAGGAACGATTTAGGGCAATATTTGATCAAATAAATTCGAATTCGGGCTTAAATGACCCCCTAAAAACGGATCATTTTTCGCCTCATCATATACCCTTACACTTGAGATTTGCTTGTCCTCAAGCAAATGCGCTTTTATTCTAGTCAAAATACAAGTTAGGGGTCATTTAACACTAATATAAAAGTAATTACAACAAATAATCGTTCCACTAAAGACCAATAGACAAGCACAGAGGTCATACACAAGCACCTCACAAATAGTGTTTAGATACTCACATCTCTCGGGTGTAATAAAGTGTAAATTACAATATGGAAACGGAAGATATCTCTCACTACCTGTCATAGCAAAATAGATTACCATAGGCTTGGGAAAGGATCAAACCTCCACCACATGGCGTAAGCACCTAGGATAAACTATCAAAGGGGTCTTTTAAAGGGTTGTAACGTTAGGTGTAGGGATATGAAATACACGGTTTTGTTGGATAAAGGAAGTTTTACTGGTGGCGAGTTAACAATCTTAGTCAATTACATATACAATGTGGCGTTGCTAAGCCAAGACTAGACTCGACTTAAGCTAATAAATGAAAAATAACAAAAACATAAAATGAACATAGAATGAAAAGGGATGGTAGTCCGTATGTTTTTCTCTTTTTTTGCCCTCCAGTCCCTTTTTTTTTTCTTCTGAAAAGATCAAAGTCTCAAACCAAACACAAAAATCACAAATATTCTCCCAAATTTTGGATTTCTGAGACAAACCTACTTTTGACTTTTTGAAATTACAAACTTAGATTGACTTTTATGAACTTTGATCTTGGTTTTATGATTGATCCTGGTTAATTAAGCTAAGATAAGACTAAAATAAGCTATACCACTCACAAGTGAATGGAAATGGGGCATAAGCCACACTAAATCCAACACAGAGGGTTAAATAGGCCTATTAATATATGATTTTGACTTTTTTTCTTAATAAGACCTAGTTTTTGTGGTGTTTATGACTTACTAGAGCCTAATATGACATGTATCTAACAAAAACCACAACAGAAACAACTAGGAACACAGAGTAATGACTAAATCCAAACACTACTTAAGAACCTGCGATGATGCAATTTTCAAAGCAACACAAATATTTAGAACTTGAAACAGATTAACACTACTCTAATTAGATCTATAACACATAAATAAACATAAATGAACAGGCAAATAACCCGGGAATGATAGAACAGAAGAAATGAGAAATTCTCTTACTTCATGCCATCCAAGCTTTACATCTCATGAACCAAGGACCATAGAACCAATCCTATAGGTCTTCCACAAGACCACTAACCCAAGGCCATCCACTATTCACCCTGCTCCAGCCTTTATCTTCATAAACCTGCAATTTTGACTTTTGTTGACTGTTTTTGTGTTTTTGAGTTTTTTATATCTAAGCTATGTTTTAAGGGTTTCTAAAGGCTTATTTAAGCTTTCTGGGAGCTTATATGAGCCTAAGAGTCCATAGCATTACATAGAAACAATAACAGAGCTTATTAATAATTTTTGAAAAAGCAAAAATTTCATAAACTGAACGATCAACTGAAACTTGGAATATATTACTTAGAAAAGTTGAGGTTACACTTGAATTGATGAAAACAATGCTTAAAAGCTTAAGATTTTACTAAGATAACAAACTACAATTTAAACGATTACAATTAAACTAAAATTAACTACCACTCTATTTCCTTGCTTCCTTCTTCTATTTATAGCCCTGAGTTAGGGTTCTTGGACACTTCTGATCATTTCCCATCAAGAATAATATCCATTGGATCACTGAGACTCCTCCACAGGGTGCCACATGTTTTTGGCGCCAAAAATAGATTTTGCAATTTGCTTCTGTTTGCATGTGTTGGAGGGGGGGCATTAATTGTGGTTGTCCTGTTAGGTATATATGGTTGGTTGGGCGGTGGATTAGACAGGGATGGTGGGGTGGTGGTGATAAGATGGTGTGGGGGAGGGAAAGAGTGGGAATGGGGTGTTTGTTTGACTGTGGTTTGACCACAGGGTCAAGCGTTGACCCTGGTGGATATTAAACGGGAGTGGGCTTTTGTTGGGGTTGGGCTAGAAAAAGGGAAGTGGGCTTGGTTGTTTGTTTATTGGATTGGTGTTTGGTATTGGATTGTTATTATGATCCGTTTTGTTTGTATTTTATCACAAGGACCAAAAGTGAACTTTGCTGAATTTTGGGGGACCTGATGTGACAACTTTCCAAACTCCTTCTAAGGGTATTTCTTGCCATGTTTCAAAACCCCAAGGTCTATGATGATAATTTCCACATTTGAATTTTTCAGGGACTAAGTCTGCCAACTTTGTAATCTTCAGGGACCAAATATGTAATTCCACCAAACTTTCCAACCAAGGACCATTCCTGCCATAAATGAGAAGTACAAGGGCAAAATTTGTTTTTCTCAAAGTTTTAATATCCCAGGGACCATTTTTGTTAATTTTCAAAGTTCAGGGACTAAACTTGCAATTTTGTGAAACTTTGTACCAAAGGACTAAATATGTCATTTTGTGATTTAAAAGGACCTTTGATGACATTTTCAAGTTTTTAGAATAACCAGGGACTAGATTTGACAACTTTTGAAAGATGAGGGACTGAAACTGCCAATTATGCAAACTTTGTTCATTTTCATCTGTTTTTGATTATTTTGCATCTGAAACATATAAAACACATTCCTGGGATATTTTCATTATTTTGATGCATTTTTTAGTGTTTTTAGATGTTTTGGCAGCTCAGAATAGGTAAAAATGATGAGTGTTTGAGCACTCATCAATCCCCCGCACTAAAACATTGCTAGTACCTAGCAATCTTTTTGAGAAAAACTTAATGGATTTGAAACTCTTTACCAAAAGCCATTACTTCCGGAGTAGCCAAATGTATCAGTTCAAGTAAGAACTATGGTCCACTTGATAACCATGTGATTTTGAGCAAACCACCAGCTGTCAACGGATTTGATTTGTCTTTACCAAAAGCCGTTTGCTTCTGGACTAGCCAAATCTTGATAGACAAAGTCAACATCTTGGTGAGCTGATTACCAATTATGGTTTTTCCACTGCCTTTACCACAAGCCATAATCTTGCGGGCTAGCCAACTCTTTCACTTTTTTGGATATGGCGAGCTGAGATACCATACAATTTTGGGCAAATTGCAAGTCGTCAATGGATTTGATATATCTTTACCAAGAGCCGTTTGCTCCTGGATTAGCCAATCCTTTTGTCGTTTAGACATGGCGGACTGATAACCACAAAAATTTTTGAAATAAAGTGAAAAAAAATTTGAAAAATTTGGGCCAAAATGGGGGTACTTAGAAAGTATTTTGTGATCAAATTTGCTAGAATTTCCCCTCCCCCCCCCACACACTTAGAATTGAATATTGTCTTCAATATTCAAAGTCCCGGCTATTATGCCAACTCTTTGAACGGAAAAAGGTAATATTCTAAGCTAACTGTGGAAATATCGTTTTAATTTTTCACTTTATTTATATGTACATACAAACTTTTTTTTTTTTTTTTTTTTTTTTTTTTTTTTTTTTTTTTTTATCAACTTGAAACTTATATACATATTTTACTTTGCAAAAGGTGAGGGACGGCCACTCCCCCACACTTAGGTGTTAGAAAGTAGAAAGAAGTCAGAGATATGGGTGAAAACCCATATTTTGCTAATTTTTGTTCACCGAGTCACTAGCTTGACTCGATCCCCGAATTCATTGGTCCATGGGGAAAGTTTGGAGATCCGGGACAACCATGGATGGTATGTCCTCTCCAAAATAATGTTTCAAACGATGACCATTCACTTTGAAGTTAGGACCTTCGGGTTGAGATAGCTCAACAGTCCCATATGGATATACTTTTGCAACAGTGAATGGTCCAGTCCATCGGGTTTTTAATTTCCCCGAGAAGATCTTTAACCTTGAATTGAAAAGAAGGACTCTGTCACCAACGTTGAAAACGCGGTTCTTAATTTTGGAGTCGTGGATCTTCTTTGTCTTTTCTTTGTAGATCAAAGAGTTCTCGTAGGCTTGATCACGAAGTTCGTTTAATTCATTGAGTTGAACTTTACGGTGATCACCCGCTTTATGAAGGTCGTAGTTTGCATGTTTCAAGGCCTAGTAGGCTTTGTGCTCGAGCTCGATCGGTAAATGACACGCCTTCCCGTATACAAGCTTGTAGGGAGTACACCCGATGGGTGTTTTGTAAGCTGTACAGAAGGCCCAGAGTGCATCATCTAGTTTGTCCGACCAGGAAGCACAGTTTTCACCTACGGTCCTCTCAAGAATCCGTTTAATACCCCGGTTTGAAACCTCCACCTGCCCACTTGTTTGTGGGTGATACGCGGTAGAAAGACGGTGAGTAACACCGTACTTAAGCATGACTTTTGCGAATTGATCATTGCAAAAGTGTGTACCGCGATCACTAATGATGGCACGGGGAGTTCCAAAACGAGCAAAGAGGGATTTCAAGAATTTCACAACAACTCATGCATCGTTGGTGGGTAAGGCTTCGGCCTCAACCCATTTTGACAAATAGTCAACAGCCACGAGAATGTATTTGTTTCCACGAGAAGATGGGAATGGCCCCATAAAATCAATCCCCCAAACGTCAAAGATTTCACAAATTTGAATGGCATTTTGTGGCATTTCATTCTTTTGTGAAATATTCCCGTGACGCTGACAAGCGTCACAAGCCTTGACTAACTCGAGGGCATCCTTATAAATTGTGGGCCAATAGAAACCGGATTCAAACACCTTTTTGGCGGTGTAGTTAGGACTATGGTGGCCCCCGGTGGGTCCAACATGGCAAGCCTTGAGAATATCAGCGGCTTCCTGTCCGTAAACACATCGCCTGATGACTTGATCGGCACAGATTTTGAACAGATAGGGGTCGTCCCAGAAGTAATGTTTAACGTCTTTAAAGAATTTGTTTTTCTGTTGGGACGACATCCCCTTCACGATGAAGTTACCCGCCTGGTAATTTGCAAAGTCGGCAAACCATGGGGTAGAAGAGTCACCACGAAAAGAAACCGCATTGAGTGTCTCGAGAGGAAATGTTTAATTTATTTCCTATTTCTCGGACACATCCTGGTGAGGGTTTTCTAATCGTGAGAGATGATCAGCAGCAAGGTTCTCGGCTCCTTTTTTATCACGGATAATGATATCAAATTCTTGGAGGAGGAGAACCCAACGGAGTAGTCTCGGCTTTGCATCTTGTTTTGCAAATAGGTACTTCAAAGCCGAGTGATCCGTATACACCGCATTTGGTCAGTATCAAGTATGGCCGAAATTTTTCAAAGGCATACACCACAGCTAATAGTTCTTTTTCAGTGGTGGTGTAATGACTCTGAGCCTCGGTCATAGTTTTGCTTGCGTAGTGTATAGGCTAAAAGTATTTTGCTTTTCGTTGCCCCAAGACCGCACCTATGGCAAAATCACTGGCATCGCACATAAGCTCAAAAGGTAGGTCCCAATCGGGGGCAACAAGAATCGGTGCCTCAGTAAGCTTTTTCTTTAATGTTTCAAAAGCTTTAATGCACTCAGGAGAGAAGATAAAAGGAGCGTCCTTCTCGAGGAGATGGGTCATAGGCCGGGCGATTTTAGAGAAATCTTGGATAAACCTACGATAGAAGCCGGCATGACCTAAAAAGCTCCTAACACCTTTAACGGTAGTGGGATGAGATAATTTAGCAATGACATCAATTTTGGCTTTGTCAACCTCAATCCCGTTTTTTGAAATTTTATGGCCGAGGACAATGCCCTCTTTAACCATAAAATGGCTCTTCTCCCAGTTGAGACTCAAGTTCATTTCTTTACAACATTTTAGCATCTGTTCCAAGTGGGAGAGACAAGACTGGAATGAATCCCCGATGACTGAAAAGTCATCCATAAATACCTCCATGGTTTTCCCGATCATGTCGGAAAAGATTGACATCATGCACCTTTGGAACGTGCCTGGTGCATTACATAAGCCGAAAGCCATACGTCTGTAAGCAAAAGTTCCGTAGGGGCATGTGAAGGTAGTTTTCTCTTGATCCTGTGGATCAATGGGGATTTGGAAGTAACCCGAGAAACCATCAAGGAAACAGTAGTATTCATTCCCTGCTAGTCTTTCGAGCATCTGGTCCATAAAAGGTAGAGGAAAATGGTCTTTACGGGTGGCTTCATTCAACTTACGATAGTCAATACATACTCGCCAACCCATGACCAAACGAGTTGGAATCAACTCGTTTTCCTCGTTGGTGACAATGGTTATGCCACCCTTTTTAAGAACGCAATGAATTGGGCTAACCCAAGGACTGTCAGATATAGGGTAAATCAATCCCGCATCAAGAAGTTTTAGAACCTCTTGTTTGATAACTTCGTGGATTTTGGGATTTACCCTTCTCTGTTGTTGCACTGCTGGCTTAAAGTCATCCTCCATTAAGATTTTGTGTGTACAAAAGTCTGGGCTAACACCCTTAATGTCGGAGAGTTTCCAAGCAATTGCTTGCTTGTGTGACTTAAGAACCTTTAGGAGTGCAACCTTTTCCTCATCTTTTAAGTCTTTAGCAATAATGACGGGTAATTTATCATCACCCTCCAAAAATGCATATTCTAGATGAGGAGGTAAGTCCTTGAGCTCGACCTCGGGAAATTCTTCAGATTTTTCAATAGACTTAATTTCCGCTTTATGAAGTTGTTTAGGAGACGGAGAGGGTGAAGGATTGTCATTTAACAATCTTTCAAGAAGAAGAATATCCCCCGCCGGGTCAAGATAGTTTTCATCAATCTCATGAGAGATTGAGCTATCCTGAGCAAGAAAAGCCTCGACCTCTTCCAGAAGGAAGTCACTTCCCTCAAATGGAGTGAGAGAAGGCGAAGAGTCGGATAAGATAGGCTTAGAAGAAAGAGTGGTACTGCCACTTGATAAGAAACCGAGGACCTCTTGAGAATACTCCTCTGACGCAACATCGATGATATCAATTTGGTTAACCGTTTCAGCGTCATAGTTGGAGGAGTATCTTGAAGTCTGATCAAGATTGAATGTGACGGCTTCATTACCAACACGTAAAGTGATTTCTTCCTCAAAAACATCGATTAGAGCACGACCCGTTATTAAGAATCCCCTCCCGAGTATGAGAGGAACTCTTGGGTCAGCATCGAAATCAACAATCACGAAATCTGCCGGAAAATGGAACTTTCCTACTTTCACGAAGATATCTTCGGCAATGCCGAGAGGACGAGATATAGTACGGTCTGCAAGCTCGAGAGTCATGCAGGTAGGAGTGAGAGCAGGAAGAGAGAGTCTCTTCCAGACTGAGTGAGGCATAAGGTTAATGCTTGCACCAAGATCGACCAAGGCAAAGCATTCAACCATCCCAGGGAAAATGCAAGGAATGAGAAATTTCCCGGGATCTCCAAGCTTTTCGGGAAGCTTTTTCAAGAGCACTGCTGAGCAATGCTCGTTCAGTGGAGTTTTAGCCATCTCACAGAGTTTTTCTTTGTTGCTTATCAGATTTTTGATTGTTGAAGCAAATTTAGGCATTATAAGAAGAGCATCCGCGAAGCTAATATCGAAATGTAACTCTTGGAAAATTTGGTAAAATTTTTCCATCTGATGATTAGCTTTTTCATGGTTCTTTTGATCATTCAAACGTGAAGGATATAGAATTGAAGGCTTGGGATTGTTCTTTGGAATTTCATCAGAACTTTCCGGAGGATCAAATACAACTTTTGACTTGCGAGTCGGGACCGGGACAACTTAAGGGTGTACGTTGTTGGTACCTCCGTTATTAGTAGGAAGTACCGTGTCCGTGGTAACCTTAGGTTCACGTTCCGCTACCTTGGTAGGAGGAGAAGAAGAGATAGAGGGAGCCGTGGGTCCATTGTATGATACTCCACTTCGGGTAGTGATCGCTTTGACATCGCCCCTCGGGTTAGCGATCGTGTTGCTCGGTAGTGTTCTCGGGCCCGAGGGTCGATCATTTAAAGACTTCTGAAGTTCAGAGATCTTGCTGACCAATAAACGATTTGTTTCCTCTTGTGCTTTCATGAATTGTTTTAAAACTTCATCGGAGGAAGGTTGGGGTTGAACAACGTTTTGATTTTGGTTAGGAAAATTTTGAACACGGTTGTTTTGAAAATTTCCTTGGTTTTGATTGTTGTTACCCTGAAAATTATTTCTCTGATTGAAATTACCCTGATTGTAATTCCCTTGACCTTGGTTTCTTTGAAAATTTCCTTGAAAACCTTGATTTTGATTGCCATTTTGAAAATTGTTTTGATTAAAATGACTTTGATTTTGGTTCGAGTTTTGGAAATTCGGGTTTTGACCTTGGTTAAAGTCTCCTCGATTCTGATTTTGATTCGAGTTACGGTTTTGATTTTGGTTAAAACCGGGAGTTCCGAGAAAATTGTTGGAACGATAGCTTAAGAGATTACGGTCCCCTTGTGGTTGGTAAGAATTACCCCCCATGTTGTAGGAACCTTGAGCAGCATAAACGTTCTCTTGAGGAAAACCAGCAGTAGCTGGACACTCGGAATACAGATGTGGGCCTCCGTAAGTTTCACAACTTCGGGCCACGGCTTTCACTTGTTGATTTTGAACTTGTTGATTTTGCATAGTTTGGTTCATTCTCAACACAGCCGTAGAGATATCATCCATCTTTTTAGTGAGAGCCACTATTTTAGGAGATGATGATGAAGGAATAAATAATTTACATGACTCATCCCTCTCCGCAGAGGAATCCCAAAAGTTATGGTGGGCAGTCATGTTCTCAATTAGATCATAGCATTCTTCGGGACGCCTTTTCATGAAGGTCCCACCAGCAGCAACATTGAGAATATCCCGGTGCCTCAATGTTAGACCATTATAGAAGGTATCTATGATGGTAACTTGTAACATATTGTGGTTAGGGCACCGATCAATTGCTAGCTTATAACGTTCCCAAGCCTCAAATAGAGATTCATCGGGACGCTGCCGGAAGTTGCTGATATCATTTCGTAACTTGGTAACCATGGAAGGTGGAAAATATTTTGCTAAAAACTTGGTTACCATTTCATCAAAGGTACGAATAGAATTCTTGGGGAGTCGGTCAAACCATGCAGTGGCATGATGGGTTAGAGAATAGGGGAAGAGATACAGCCGGAGGGCATCATCGGTGACACCATGTTGTTTCATGCTTTGGGTGACGGTAAGGTATTTATCAAGATGCTTGTTAGCATCGTCACCCGGTAATCCGTGAAATTGACACGAATTTTGGACTTGTTGGATCATGTGGTGCTTGAGGCCAAAGTCCGTAGCCTCAATAGTGAGTGGTGCAATAGGTCCGCCCCTCCCTTGCATGGTAGGCTGGCACAACTCCTCCATCGTTCGGAGATCGGGAGCTGGCTCATCCTTGGGAGGGTCAGGGGGTGGTGGTGGCCCGTCGTCCATTTCTGTTTTAGGTTCTTCAATAACAATACGTAGCTCGGGTACGTTTTTATGATTTTTACGCTTTGTTTGTGAACGAGTGCGCATGCACTAAAAACAATTTTTCAAAACAAATTCGAGGCAAAACAACAGGGAACTTAAACCAATAATCACAAGTGAATGGCTTCTTTGAAAAAGGTACACCACTCACAGGGATACAATGGCAAGTTTTAATCTTTAGTTTGAGAACTTATTATGTCCACACCCCCAGTTGGTAGGTGTTATGCCTTGGTTTGCGGTGGTAAGATTTTATGTATTTATTAACAGAAAAATTGTTTTTGGGCTTTTGGTTGTGTGTGCAAAAAACTTTGGGAAATATTTTTGGAACTGATTCGTTAACCGAAATTGTTCCTTTAAGATTACTCGCAGGCTGGCGGGAGAGAAGAATGGATCTCTCTTCAGTTCGCAATTTAATGTCAGAACTTACCTTATACCAACTATATAGGTTGTAATCTTAAAGATAACGAAGTAATTTAACTTCACAGTTTGTTTTGTTGTTTTTGATTTTTTTGGTGTTGCTAACACTTCAGGAAAAGTGTTAATGAACTTTTTGATATGATTGATATTTTTACAAAAACTTTTTACAAAAGTGGTGAAATTTGTATAGGGAGGGTTTTGAAAAGCACTAAACTTAAAACGATTTTAAAACACGCAACAACCTCCCCGGTAGCGGCGCCAAATTTTGATTGGTGCAAAAGCAGTCAGATATTATTGACCAAGGTCAATAAGTCAAAGACAACTCAATCCAATTCTCCGTGGATAATATAGTGTTTCCCCGGGTCGTTATGTCCCAGTGAGATTGCAATGGTGCTTTGAAAACGTTTTTAGGAATGAGTCGCACTGAGGACAGTAGCCAAAGATGATTGAGAAGTGATTATGCTACTGATTATTTGGTATTTGAACAATTTGGAATAATATTAACAATAACAGATATACAGATATAATCACAGATACACAAATAGGAAATCAGATTACAGACAGAGAAAAGTGGGATTTAACAATTTTACAACTACAGGGGGTGCAAGTGAAACTTTTTCAAACTTAAAATAAAAAGAAAATTTAAAATAAAAAGAAAATTATCTATTTGATTATTTTAATATTTAAATACTAATTAATTAATTAAAACTATTTAAAAAGTAATTTAAAAGTAATTTAAATCTAATTTAAATTAAACTAAAAATGATAAAGGTCACAAATTAAACTAAAAACTTGCAAAATTATTTTCTAAACCTCTAAATTAACTTAAAGAAAATATAAAAATTAAAAAGAAATGTTTTTTTGTCTTTTTGTTGGTTTTCTTTTAATTAAATACTAATTATATTAACTAAACTATTTAAACTATTTTAAATTACTAATAATACTAAAACTGATTAGAAAATTATAGAAAAAATTTATAAAACTAATTAACCATTACAGGAATCCTAAAAAATTATCAAAAGTTTCTAAAAATTATATTTAGACTATTTTACTAATTATTTACTTAATTATTGATTTAAATCTAATTTAACTAAATTAATTAAGGAAATTAGAAAATGAACAGTAGAATTTAAGAATCTATTTTCTAAAAATCTTAAATGATTTATAGAACCTAGGAAAAATATAAAACCCTACTGTTGTTAATTAAGAATTAAGAAAACTATTTAATTACTAATATTATCTAATTAAGTAATTAAACTATTTTTAATTCTAATAATTATTAAACCAAAATAGAAAAATCTAAGAAAATTATTGAAAATACCTTAAGGTGACATGAAATTAAGAAAAATATGAAAATGATGAATTGCTTATTAATGAGCTAAAAAGATAAAATCTATTAAATAGAAGCTATCACTATTTTTAATTTTGGTTTTTTTGTTGGTTTTTCTTTTTGACAGATGAAAATAAGCTAAAAACAAGAAACTTTTACAAAGACACTTTTGTTGTAGCTTAAAAATAACTATGTGCACCCCCTTTTACCAAAAAGTGAACCAAAAAGCTTATTAGGACTTATGCCATGTTTGAAAAAGCTAGGAAATGACAAATTAAGCATACACAGATGATTACACACTTGAAATAAGCCAAATGGAACAAATAAGCACTCTGGAAAAGCTATTAAGGAGCAAATAAGCACTTATCACAACTAAGGGCCAAAACAGGCCAAACCCAAGGATTTTGGACCTCTGTGGGGTACACAGAAGCCAAGGTGGGTCCAAAACAAGACTTGAAACTTGAAAAGGGACTGGAGGGCTACAAAATAAGCCAATAAGCTAGACCTATGGCTTATTAATAAGCACTGGGTGGGCAATGGAAGTTGGGGTCACACACTGAGTGACTCAGTGTACACTCAGGAACTAGTCAAACTAAATGGGGAAAGCAGCCCTATCAAATAAGCTCAAGACCTCAAAATAAGCACTGAACCTTATCAATGGGCTTATTGGCTTTCCTAAAAGCCAGGGTACAGGGTGTGGGGTCCACTAGGGTGTTCACAAATCAACTTGGAAAATGGGCTAAAATCCTGTGCACAGGGCATGTACTTGCTCTGCAGGTCTAATTAAGCACTTGCACAAGCTTGTAGAAAAATCTTAAAAATAAGCTGTTTGTGGGAACTTTTAGACTAGGTGACAATCTTTAATTTATGAAAAGATCAAAGTCTCAAACCAAACACAAAAATCACAAATATTCTCCCAAATTTTGGATTTCTGAGACAAACCTACTTTTGACTTTTTGAAATTACAAACTTAGATTGACTTTTATGAACTTTGATCTTGGTTTTATGATTGATCCTGGTTAATTAAGCTAAGATAAGACTAAAGTAAGCTATACCACTCACAAGTGAATGGAAATGGGGCATAAGCCACACTAAATCCAACACAGAGGGTTAAATAGGCCTATTAATATATGATTTTGACTTTTTTCTGAATATGACCTAGTTTTTGTGGTGTTTATGACTTACTAGAGCCTAATATGACATGTATCAAACAAAAACCACAACAGAAACAACTAGGAACACAGAGTAATGACTAAATCCAAACACTACTTAAGAACCTGTGATGATGCAATTTTCAAAGCAACACAAATATTTAGAACTTGAAACAGATTAACACTACTCTAATAAGATCTATAACACATAAATAAACATAAATGAACAGGCAAATAACCAGGGAATGATAGAACAGAAGAAATGAGAAATTCTCTTACTTCATGCCATCCAAGCTTTACTTCTCATGAACCAAGGACCATAGAACCAATCCTATAGGTCTTCCACAAGACCACTAACCCAAGGCCATCCACTATTCACCCTGCTCCAGCCTTTATCTTCATAAACCTGCAAGTTTGACTTTTGTTGACTATTTTTGTGTTTTTGAGTTTTTTATATCTAAGCTGTGTTTTAAGGGTTTCTAAAAGCTTATTTAAGTTTTCTGGGAGTTTATATAAGCCTAAGAGTCCATAGCATTACATAGAAACAGTAACAGAGCTTATTAATAATTTTTGAGAAAGCAAAATTTTCATAAACTGAATGATCAACTGAAACTTGGAATATATTACTTAGAAAAGTTGAGGTTACACTTGAATTGATGAAAACAATGCTTAAAAGCTTAAGATTTTACTAAGATAACAAACTACAATTTAAACGATTACAATTAAACTAAAATTAACTACCACTCTATTTCCTTGCTTCCTTCTTCTATTTATAGCCCTGAGTTAGGGTTCTTGGACACTTCTGATCATTTCCCATCAAGAATAATAGCCATTGGATCACTGAGACTCCTCCACAGGGTGCCACGTGTTTTTGGCGCCAAAAATAGATTTTGCAATTTTCTTCTGTTTGCGTGTGTTGGAGGGGGGGGCATTAATTGTGGTTGTCCTGTTAGGTATATATGGTGGGTTGGGCGGTGGATTAGACAGGGATGGTGGGGTGGTGGTGATAAGATGGTGCAAGTGGTGTGGGAGAGGGAAAGAGAGGGAAGGGGGTGTTTGTTTGACTGTGGTTTGACCACTAGGTCAAGCGTTGACCCTGGTGGATATTAAACGGGAGTGGGCTTTTGTTGGGATTGGGCCAGAAAAAGGGAAGTGGGCTTGGTTGTTTGTTTATTGGATTGGTGTTTGGTATTGGATTGTTATTATGATCCGTTTTGTTTGTATTTTATCACAAGGACCAAAAGTGAACTTTGCTGAATTTTGGGGGACCTGATGTGACAACTTTCCAAACTTCTTCTAAGGGTATTTCTTGCCATGTTTCAAAACCCCAAGGACTATGATGATGATTTCCACATTTGAATTTTTTAGGGACTAAGTCTGCCAACTTTGTAATCTTCAGGGACCAAATATGTAATTTCACCAAACTTTCCAACCAAGGACCATTCCTGCCATAAATGAGAAGTACAAGGGCAAAATTTGTTTTTCTCAAAGTTTTAATATCCCAGGGACCATTTTTGTCAATTTTCAAAGTTCAGGGACTAAACTTGCAATTTTGTGAAACTTTGTACCAAAGGACTAAATATGTTATTTTGTGATTTAAAAGGACCTTTGGTGACATTTTCAAGTTTTTAGAATAACCAGGGACTAGATTTGACAACTTTTGAAAGATGAGGGACTGAAACTGCCAATTATGCAAATTTTGTTCATTTTTCATCTGTTTTTGATTATTTTGCATCTGAAACATATAAAACACATTCCTGAGATATTTTCATTATTTTGATGCATTTTTGAGTGTTTTTAGATGTTTTGGCAGCTCAAAATAGGTAAAAATGATGAGTGCTTGAGCACTCATCAATAATAGTCTCCTATTTTTTTTAAAATTATTATTATTATTATTATTTTCTGAAAATGCTTATGTTCTTATTTTTTAGAAGATCTACAAAGAATCATTTGTTGACCGCATGCGAGCCACTCGATCAAACTCTAGATATATTTAAGGTTCTATTGAATCAAGATGAGATTTAAAGGCTGCTTAGGGGAGCTGACGATGTGTGTCAGCCTAACATCAACCAATTACCAATCTGGAAGTCCTATGAGTATTAACTTTTAAGTATTTAAGCAATGTTTATTGCTTAATTAAATATAGTATATGTTATACCTCTAATTAATGGCAGTAACACAAAATATCAGTAGCACTTACATTCATTGTAACAACTTTAGTGCGATAGTTGCTAACGCGAAACTTGGTGAGATAGGCCCATCTTCAAGTGACTCCATAAGAGCTTCTGCAATTCCAACTTTTTCAAATTGTCGAGCATATCCATGAACTTAAACTACATCATATAATACTAACATTCATTCGTTTAGTTGCCAACATACACATGCCCACTTCGACCGTTACCCAATTTACGATCGGCAAAAACTTGTTGCAGTCATAAACTATAAGATAAATGCAGATACCTGGTCATTATGAAAATTAGAATCAAGTTGCCATCTGTGCTCAAACATGGATCCCTGCAACACCATAAGACAAAATTTAGTCACATCAATGAAAAAACATTAAGATCTACAGTGAATATGTAGATACTGGGTGTTTTGTCTTCTGTTTCTTACTTTCTTTTTTTAGGCCTATTCAAAACTTCCATGGAGTTAAACTGTAGCTAGTTTTCATAATCTCCAACCGATTCAGCTTCCATATGGTTGTTTGGTATTTGAGAATTAAGACCCACCATGTAGAGTACTTTGTTCATCCTGAAAGGAATTAGTATCACCGATTGAAACAAAGGTAGCTTTGCCAAACTGGTGGCCTTCGTTCACACCTGGAAAATATTGTGTTTCTTTTGCCCGCTTCCTCTTCAAATTCATTATTTCTAAAATTCAAAGTCCACATATTTAGTTGGAGTCTGATATGGCAAAATTACTATTAAAAGGTCAGACAACAAGACTAAAATACCTGCAACAACATCATGGCAAGATGTGCCCACTTCCTCTTACATGCTACTGCCGGTTTTCTAAAGAGAGTAAAAGACCATCATCAGTAATCAAGTTATCATAAGTTATAAATGAATCCCGAAAATTTACAATATATATTGCTTGTAAATTATATAGACAAGATCTTGCAAATTCAATTTGAGGTGCTAAACTTTGTTTCAATTGTAAAATAACTTATTTATCATTTTAATGATAAATTCTGAATTTTATAAAGATTTGCATAATTTATCAGACATGTTGATTGTTAACTTAACCACACTTAAATGCATAAGATAGCATATATTACCATTGTTTCCATAAACTTAATTGAGCTCTAATTACCCGCCTATATTGTATGTCAATCAAAATCTTATCTACATGTGAACCCCCAAGAACTAGCTAAGAAACTCATAAAAGCCTTAGCCATTTAACCAAATAATGTAATCTCGACTCTCGCGGTCTCGTTCTTCCGAAATCCAAATTAAAAGGTAAATAATAAATAATGTCGGGTATTTACTCTGTCCAAACACTTGACTAATGACAGAACTGCATTGGCTGACATAATGGTTAAAGCATTCGAAGACCTGCTATTTTCATCTCCTTCAGTTAAAACCTATGCTACTAACTCTAGAAAATTTGGTACGCAATCATTTAAGTTTGAAATAAACTAATTTCTAATTCATCATACCACAGATGTAATGCAGGCTACGGTTCTTCTGCAGCACATTTCCAGTTGCTGCTGCTATCCAAAAAGCATCTAACATTTCTAAAAAGAAAACTCATTTTATCAAAAACTTGGTGTCCAACATGGCATTGTTAAGAAACTATGCTATTTTTTAAACTAACTTCCCTAATATTAGGAATAAAAAGTATACAAAAATCCTAATTCAAAACTGACATAATAGTCTATAAAAGCCCTAATACAAAATTTTAAGAGGTATAATTCACAATTCATATAAAAGAATTTTTAAGCAATCTATAGGAATTAATGATTAAAAACCAAACCCATACCTTGGATCAATTGTTTAAGACATACAAGATAGATTTATCTCCCAACAAAATTTTAATAAATAAATAACGAAATTGAAACAAAAAAAAAATCATTCCAAATTCATCATAACTTGAAAATGATTGGCAGACATAATCCGATTCAATAATAAAAATTCAAAAAATTACATGCGGATCTTTGATTAAAAAGATACTTCCGATCATGATGATAGGGATTATTCTTAATTATTTTGAATCAAGAAACAAAATAAAATGATTTTGGTGAATTTGAAGTAATGAACGGAGACATATTTTTGGATTGAGATTGATTTGTTATCATTGACCGATCTTGTAGGTTATTTTTGGTTGATATTAATGATTTTAAATGTATTGCTTAAAATTCGGAATGAAGGTGAAGGGAGGAGTGTGGGAGGCGTGTGGGATGAGTGTGTTTTTGTATGACAGCTAATTAAATTGTGACAGGGTGGCTTCTTTTAGGTTTCCACCTAATTCTTTCATGTCAAGTGGCATATGTGACTTGGCAAGTTCCTCTAATATATATGTTGGGAGATATATATATATATATATATATATATATATATATATATATATATATATATATATATATATATATATACATACTTGAAAATTTGTATCAAGTGTTATTTTTATACATAACTTGAATTAAAGATTTTAAAATAAACTTGCTAACAACAAGAAAAGGCGTAAAACTATTCAACCCCCTTCTAGTTTTCTACATTTTTATTTTTCACAGTGTGTTTGTGTTTGCGTATTTGTGTCTGTTCTTTTCGTTTGTATTTATATGGTAATAAATTAGGTGGGATGAAGATGATTTTATAAAAGAAGTGTGCGGATAGTAGATATCGGTTTCTCCCCTTCTCATTCTCTTCTTTTAGAAAACTTGAGAATGATGTGGTGAGCTTACTGAAGTGGATTCGAAAGTTCTTTGTTACTCAAAACACTAGGGCACGTGTTGCTACTCATATCTTTTGTAACAATTCACATTTTGAGGATTTCTATCCATTCTCGAATTTTTACTATTCACTTTTACTATTTATCTTGTAATTTTTTCTTCTTCTATCATGACAAGATAGTTGATACTTGACGGGTCGTCCTGACGATGTAAGTTGAATCCATCCAGAACCGATTTCACAAAACCGTGTCTGAGATTTACGTTTAGGTTTAAACGTCATTTAAGCATCCCGATATATCCATACAATATTACAAACAATAAAAATATATGTTTTTCACATCTTACGATATTTTCAAGAATTTTGGAATTTTACATTTTCTGATTTTGCGTTTTACGCGATTTACGCGTTTTAAGCTTACGTTCTCAGGTTTTAACAGCGTAAACGCGATCTATTAAACTTATCACTCATTTTATATTTTATTATAGAGTATATTGATAGGTTTTATCATATTTATAAGTTTCATATTTTTAGGATACCCAGTTTTAAGTTTGGTGACTTTACGACTTACAATTAACAATTAATGGGACCAAATCTCACTCCGTAACTTATATAAGCCCAAGATTCATCCACCTAGTCCTTACCCCTTGTCCATGAACGTGTATAGGGGACTCACCAAGGCCTTGTTGGATTTGTGATGAGCCTTGGAATGTATGTGGCATAAAAACAACCAAGTATGCATCATGTGTATCCTTTTAAGCCATAGAAAGTCTTATGGTCAAAAAACAAACAATTATTCACTTATCTAAGCAAAAATCTAAACCAAGGCACTATAAATACTCCCTCCCCCTCTTCTTGGTCGTTCATAACATCAGAAACACAA
>JARVZY010003887.1:0-25989 GCA_030686995.1 Artemisia argyi
ATGAGTTAAAATAATTAGAAAACGGAAATATCAATAAACCAAAAAGTGGTAAAGGCAATTACTAGCATGATTACCTAGCAATGTGTCTTAACCCGATAAACATGGAGGAACTGCATGCCTAATTTTCAAGTTTAAAATGATGGCTAGCCCATCATCAATATATTAGAACATGATGCACTTCCTTGAATACCTAAGTACATGTTACTAGTCATAGTGACTCACATTAGCAATAATGTGTACATATTAAAAGAAAGCAGGAAAGTATCCAATCATCACTCACTCTCCACTGGTGATGTAACACTTTTAATGTTGTCTAATCCAGTGGGAGCTAAATGATTGTATTACTGGTGACGAAACACATGTAATGTTCTCTAATCCAGTGGGAGTTGTAAGCTCTATTAACTTACAAGTTGCCCATCTTATTTCTAGATTGTCTTGAAATAATACATTACTTTCCACATATGAAGCATCATAGTTTTTATGAGAACCATTGCATGAATTTTATTAGATAACTTGTCGCATTCCTGATGTTGCTTCCTGAAATGTTATCAATAAAATTGTTATGCATGATTCATTATAAAAGCTATAAAGTTCTACATATCTATATTTTGATTTTGACTAAAATCATATGTTATCTGTGACATTGTCATATTTGCTTGCATAATGTTGTGCCATGCACAAGTGGGAGAAATCTTAATTGTGTGCAAGGTACAACATATAGCAATATGACTAATGGTTTTTCTTGACTGCAAGATAAGAAAAATAAGGTTCTACTAGGACTTATACACATAAAATGTATGTTGCCCTAATTAGAAAAAATGTCAAGATAACATGAAAAGCTACTTCAACATATTTGCTGAATTGTTTAGTAAATATGATTATGTCTTCTTGTAAATTCATAATCATGAAGTATGTAATTAACTTGAAATTAATATTGAGGCCAATTATCGGCACTCATAATTACTTTAGTTGAATATGTTTAGGTCTCTTGTAAAGACATAAACATAAATTCCGTTAATTGTTGAAAAACTTATAACGTAAAGTAAAGACGTTAATTTGTTATGTCTTCTTGTTAAAGACATGTACACTTACAACGTATAATAAAATATTTAATGTTTATGTTTTCTAGTTAAAACATACACATGAAGTCATTGACTTGGTCAAAGACTTTAAATATAAAGTATGCAGTAGGCTAAAAATACTATTGATGCAATCTGGTATGACTTGGTTGGCAGATACGTAAGCCAAAGAGTATAAGTTCATCTAATGAGTTGTGTGATAGTCTCACGACATCTATCCATGTTGAATACCAAAACTTTATGGTATGTCCATCATGGATATCATTTGATCTTTGATGACTTAAACTTTTTTACCTCAAAAGCAATCAAGGTTAGAAAATTGGATGTGTCATGCGTACACCCAATATGGTTCCAACCCAGAAGGAATTTAGGACACCATTGTATTATGGAATGGGATGAATCCCATTATGTCTTGATTGAAGTTCTGAATTTGTTAAATACTTGAGAGTAAGTAATTAACAAACTAGAATCAAGAACTAACAATGTATTTTGGATGTCCCACTTGAAAACAATTTATTGTTATCAATATGCTGAGTATTTGGAGATTTGTCTCCACTTACAAAAGCAAGTTGGAGCACCTTTAGATCTTGAAGTTATTCAAGAGCTAAATACACAACCTTCTGAGTACACTTGCTAATGTCATACTAAGGTTGAACATGCATATGTTAAACCATAGATTGATATCTCCCATTCATAAATCCGCAAGGAAACCCCTAACACCTGAATGATATGTTTTTTATATCTATGTTAAGGGACATAAGTTGGAGGATCATAGTGAACCTGCTAACTAAAGAGATGCATTATCAGATCTTGAATCTGATGAATAGCTCAAAACTATGAATGATAAGATGCAGTCCTTGAAAGATAATCACTCATGGAGCTTGATTGATCTCTTACCAAATCAGTTAGACTGTGAGGTTTAAAATGAGTTTCTTGAACTAGAAGACTCATAAGGACAAACTTGTACACATATTTAATGCATGCGTAGTAGAAGGAGTTTACTCATACTCAAGAAATTGATTATTATTAAATCTTCATACCTACAAACATTAAATGTATAAAGATGATTAATTGTCATACCTGTTTTCATGTAAATGAAATATGACAATGGGATTTCAAAACACTTTTTGATTACTTTTGCGAGGACGATGAGTAATAAAAAGGGTTTATGAATCTGTATAATCTTTATTATGTATACAAGACATAAGAATCCAGGTGTGGATTAGATCATGCATCTAGGAGCAGAGATCTTAATTTAATAACTAATTTTATTTTGATTAAATAATATTACTCCCGAGAACTCAGAGTGCAAGTAGGATAAATGAATTTATTTTCTTAAATCTCATATGTTGTTAACATATAAGAAACAATATTTCATCTAAGCTAGACTTTAATCCTTAGCCTGGAATGAAGTTTCAATTAAGGAATTTAGGAAATAAAACATAAAACCTTGTTGCATGTGTTTATTAGGATAAACATAAGCTGTTAATAATCTAAACACAATATGACATGTCATTGAGGGGAGTCTCAATGATCAATCTTATATGATGAGATTGAATGCATGAATGGAAACCTTAAGTTTAACTAAAGGATTCATTATGTAAGTCATATTATGTATTGGATTATTTACATCATTTGCATGAATGCAAGATGAGTTGATAACAACAAATATATAAGTGAACGTCATTAGATAAATTGTTAAACGAATAACCTAATGGACCTGCAAAGGACCAAATATTTGTTCAAACATTTACGGATATTTGAGGAGCTCTGTTATGTTTTCATTCATTAATGCTTATATAATTGAGATGACACTCAACCCTAGTCGTAGTAGGACGACATCATGAATGATGACACCTCTAACTAGATGTGCTCGATTGAGAGCATTGATGCATTATACATTAAAAGAATAAGAATACTTTATAGTTTAGAAAACTGTTATTATGACTGTCTAAAGTAGGTGTTTTGCCAGCTTCAAACACACTATGGAATGTATTATTGCAATACTCGTATTGTACTTGATTTCACACGTACAAAAGGACAATCATCATTCAAAAAATTTTTGAATTTTGAAACAAGTATTCTCAAAGTTTACTCAGATGACTACTTGTTGTCTTGTACAACAAAATTGATCAGGGTGGAAACATCGGATTCCGATCTGTATGTAGTCTTGAGCATATCTGTTTTTAGTATTTGGATAATGGAACTGTAAGCAGTCGTATTATATAATTAATTGATATACCGGGTATTATCGTCTTCATTTATACTACTGTGTTCTATATTTGCATGTTTAATCCACGAATAATTTATTTATTCTAAAATTGTCCATTGCCAGTTGACGAAAAGGGAGTATCATTGAATTAAGGCAAATGTGAGCGTGTTGGTGATTTATTTGCCAAACTCATATGTTGTTCATTGTGATGAACATTGGACTGACCCAACCTTCGAGAATTCACTGCATGGATCGGCGTCAATAGTGAATCTTGCAAATGGTTATGTGTGACAACTGGCAAAATAGGGAGCCGTTTTTAAAACCCGCATTACATTAAAAATTATAATTTTAGAATTTTTGCAAAGTTTATTAGACGAGATGTTTTATGAACGTTGGAACGTGTTTTTGATCGTACGTTAATTATGAGGATTTATTATTTATTTATGGTTTGGTTTGACTCGTTCGTGATGATTTATTTTGAGGTTGTTACTTTGGCACTACATTGACTCCGGCACTAGGTTAACCTAACAATTTTAATTATATTTTTAATGTTGGACTTGGACTATGAGCCGAGAGTCATGACTCGGACATGTGACCAAATTCTATGACTCGATAAATATTTAAAAGTCAAGTATTAAAAATAATACTCGTAATAATATTATTGAGAATATAATCGTTTATATACGTATATAGATGTGATAAACGTATATATATATATATATATATATATATATATATATATATATATATATATATATATATATATATATATATATATATATATATATATATATAAATGTGTATATTAATAATAAAACGATCACGAGTAAACGTTATAATAATATAACGACAGTTATTATACTATGCAAATAGTGTAATAAATGTCGGACTATTGTTATAAATAATAACTACAAATAACGGCGAAATAATAAGTCGGGTAAATAATAATTAAAAACGTGATTTTTATAAATTTAGAAACTTATCGAGTTATACGAGTTGTGGTTATTTAAAGTCCAGGTGGACTTTATATTGTGACTTTTGTGTTGTCACGGATATATGACGATTAATATAAACATTTTCTATAACAAGTGACTTATTTAATCGACGGATTAGATCGAGTTATTTGGCTATATAAAATGAGTATATTAAAGGGCATCGTATCCCACGACGCCCATAGGTTGTGGTATATGTTTTAGGGTAATAAATTACTATGTATCTCGTGGAATTTGGCCGATTCGACGATATATATATTTATAGGACTACGATATATACCAAATAGAATTCTTTGTGCTATGTGCTTTAGGTTGGGTATAATTTTGGAACGATATATTACATAAATAAATATGGGAGATTACCAAATCGACGGATTTGATAATGTAACACCCCCAATTCATGGATGCAGTGGAATTCGAACTGGGTGTTACTTGACGGCACAATAGACACAATAATAGAAAACGAACTCCAATTGAGTCGTTTTAAAAGATTTATCATTCAAATTGTATAAATATCAGAGATTACAAAATGAGGTCCCAGATGGTTCCATGTTTACAAATTAAATGAGTTTTGAATGATAATAATATTTATAGCCCTCTTGAGTATCCGTGTCCTTCCGTGCCATCCTTGATCGTCATGAACCTGAAATACATGCTTGAGAGGTCAACACAAAGGTTGAGTGGAATTCGTAGAGTTTAGTTAAATCGTTTGAACACAATAATCGTAGTGTGAGCTATAGACTCACACTCATAGTTAGAAAACAAAATCGTTATTTATTTCACTAAGCTCATGCAACCAAAGCATTAACATCGAACCAACAAAATTGGCATTATAGAAGCCCTACCAAGGTACTTTTGCCGTTATACCGCTAAATCTCAAAGATAGTGCATTTGTGTGAACTCATCGTTGTTCAACACAAATGGGATTCGTCAATCCCAATAGATCTATTCACAATATTCGCGCTCACTAAAGGTAGTGACTAATGGTTCATGATATAGGGACTTCGAACATGGCAATCGTTACTTAGTAATAATAAAACATCGTCGTGAAGCATACATTAGAAAGCATTGTGTTCGAGTAGAAAAATAATAGCATGTATTCCCCCCATGGGTTTGTAAAATAGTTAGACAATAGAAAGTGGGGCTACGAACTCACCTTAAGTAAGATAACAAGTAATGAAGGTAACGGTTGGATCGTGAAGGTTTCTATGAGCAACCTATAATAGAATGTCGCGACTTAGGATTTGAGTAATGAATATGAAGTAGTGCCTATATATATATATCTTGCATTTAGTCCATGATGTGGTATGATGTATAGTGTAAGTCTTTGAAAGAAAAGATTTATGAAACATGTATGTTTTGTATATCGTTTACTACCGTTCGGGCCGACATAATTTAGAAGTCATGTTAGTAAGCGTTCGAGGAGCCAGGACACTTTAACTCGTAAATCCACAACTCAACTCGACGGCTTACATAATGAACTCCTCACATGAGGCTCCCTACTATTGTAGTAGTTGATGAAATATATAGATATAAGTTTTGATCCGAAAGGTTACATGTCCGATATTTGAATAAACTTAGGAAAGTTTATTTGTACATGAAGATTATTATTAGGGGTAGTTTCATAAGTCTTGAATGACCATTTTCTCTTGGTAAAATCTCATGGTTTCCTTTTAAGTGAAGTAGATCCAAATTGCTTGTTCATGTTATCGCCTAATTCATTGTTTCATGTTTACGCCTATGTAAGTTGTTATGGTCATTTCGTCATGGCCTAGCCATGACCTTTGGTCCTTGTTCCAAGGTCATGAGACACAACCTTGGCTCTAGCCATGGTTGTGGTCTTGATTATAGGTCATAAGACCCCTTTGGTCTTCATAAACCATAACCTATATGTAATGACTTTGTCTAAAAATGGGCTGTTTAGAATTTGAAGAAATTTATCACTCGGAAAGCGTTTTCAGGGCTCGAGCTTCTTTGTTCCTGAACGAAAACGTCGTTCCGGACAACTTTCGTGTTTTAACTTTTTGATGAATCGGAACAGAAGTATGACTTTCAAAACCCAAATTTGATCAGAATGGTATTTGGCAGTTTTGCCGGAAATCTTTGGTAACTTCAAATCGCCATAACTTTTGACTCGTTTACTCGTTTTAGGTGGTTCAAATTGCTACGGTTTCCTTGTTAAGTCCTCTACTGTAATATGTAATGATCCAATATCATAATTTTACCATTTTGGTCGTGGTTTTCCAAGAAAGTCACTAGTTTACTTGTTTTATGAACTTGTCTTATCAATCATGTACAATAACTTGTTTTACTCACTTTTATACATCATGGACATAACTACAAGACATAATATAGCAAGAATAACATGTAAATAACATGAACATGATTATTTAACAAGAATCATGTTAGGGTTTGGCTTACAACTTTTGGCTTTCAAAGATGAAAGGAAGTTAACATGTAAGGAAAAGGACTTTGATAGACTTGCTTCAACCCACTTCACTTCATGCAATCTTTCTACCCCTGTAATCTTGAAAGATAGATGATGAAGGTTGAGGTGAATTGAGTGGATTCAAACTCAAGAGAAATCACCAAGTATATGAGGTTATGGAAGTGTTTTGATTATCTAAAAGAAACTAGGGTTTCAACCTTGAACTTGCACTTGAATCTTGCATGAAACTTGGAAGAGAATAAGCTAAGGATGAGAGGATGGGGAGGGTGAGGTGTGGCGTTTAAATGAGGAGAGGAGGGGAGTATTTATAGTGAGTTGAGGAGGTTAGGAAACAACTAGGAAAGTGCTACAACTTGGTGACCAAGTTGTAATTAACTAATGATCTAAGGGTAATTTCATGAGATGAAGCCACCTATGGGATGACTCCCCCCCTCCTAGGTCGGTTTGGAGTGGATAGGAAGAGATGAGTTGGTCTTGGATGATATTATCCAAGTATTGGATGAGTTTTGACTCCAGGAAATGCCAATCGTAAATGATTAAGCCTCAAAACGTAAAACCGGGTGTCGTAAAATTATGGAATTTGAAAGTATTGATAAACATATCCATATAGTCCATAATAAAATATAAAATGAGTGGTAGGATCTATCGGGTGCTAAAACCCTGCTAAAAACTGGAAACACGGGTCTAAAACGCGTAATTCGCGTAAAACGCTGAATATTGCGTAAAATTGAGAAAAGTAAAATGTTACTTTTCTAATGTGATAAAAATGATTTAAAATGACTTATAATGTCTAGACTGAGCTCAGTCTAGTGTCGGTTGGTATTAAATGTCTTTTAGACATCAAACCGTAAGCCTAAAAATCACGAAATGACTTATAACATCAAGGGATGATTTTTGGTCAATGGAGGAGGGAAAGAATATGTTGACTTTTTCTAATAAGTTGAAAACTCAAGTCTTCTTAGAAACGCGTTTTGTGGTCTAACGGTTAATCGCCCAAACGGTTAAGCGTGCTCATGCGAGAGTAGTACTGGCTTGGGTGACCTGCCGGGAAGTCTTTGGTCATGTTTTTCTCAGTCATGATTAATTCTCAAATAAATCATGAGTGTGTCAAACATTTTCCCGATGTGGGGTCACCTGACGGGGTTGAATTTCGTTGTGCGAAGAATTTCTGATTGACGTTTTACCCTAAAACGTGTAATTCCGTGTAATTCCTTAATAACTTTCAAGAAAATGATCTGACGAATGTCAAACATTTAATTTGCCATAGAAATGATTTATCACTTGAGAATATCAAATAAAAATCAACTTTCGGGAAAATTTTCGGGAAGAATGAATAGTAAAAGTGAATAGTGAAATTTTCCGGGAATAGTAATTATCCTGAAAAATGTGAATTGTTACAGATAAGCTTCGATGATTATTGAAATAATATGTTGGGGTAATATTAGACCTATAGTTGGTTTATTATCTTGTTTGTTGTGGCTTTTTGGTTTGAGTTGTGTCGACCCTTCACCCATATGGATACTAAACGTTGAATTTCAAATTAATATGAAGTTAATTCGAGAAATGGATATTCTTGGAAAGTAAAATGGAATACATTCGGGAATGGGAACATTTGATTTTGAGGAAATGGTTTCTGAACGAGTTTGATATTGTTAGGAAGTGCCGAGTCTGTAGTTGTCGTTACGTGAGTTGCTTGAGTTTGCTTACGTCTTTCTCCTATCGTTTTCTTTTGAGGATTTTCTGGACTTGAGGTGAGTCATAGCCCCACTTTTACTCTTGAACTTTGTTTTCAATACTTGGGGTGAGAAACGTGCAAATGTTTTATGTGGACTATTATCGCTTTATTTATTTATTTCAAAACTTGCTATGCTTATAGAACTAGGTAGGATTAAGAGAGGCCTAGTCCCGAACTAGGTAAGCTATTGATTTAGTTGTTGCACGAGGCCTAGTCCCGAACTAGGTAAGCTATTGGATTGGTTATAGAGCGAGGCCTAGACTTGAGCTAGGTAAGCTATTGATTGGATTGATTTGAGCTATAGCGTGCACCTATAGTGTTGATTTGATTTGGTTGGATTATTTTGGTAGGATATTTTGGTTGGATGATTGAGGCCTAGTCTAGCTAGCAAGCGTTTTGCGTATATGTCCACTATATCGAATTATGAATTTAAACCTATGATCTCACCAGCGAAAGCTGACTTTTAGCACGTTTTCTCAGGTAATTAAGTGATGCTCTATGGATGCTTGGGATTGGAGGCTTGGCAATGGCACCGGTTATGGATCTATTTTTCTAAAACTCTGATAACTATTGTCGACATATGTTTATTTCTTTTGGGCCTTACTTTGGATAATTCTTGGGATAAATGTAAACTCTAAAACCCGTTTTGGTTGTGTTTTTCTTATGTTTACTTTATCTCGTTCATTCATGACTTTGAATGGATCCCAATCCCCGTAGCACCCCAAAAGCTTGTGAGTCTTCTGCTGTATCAAATTTTGGGGGTGTTACAGATTGGTATCAGAGCCAAGGTTATAGAGAACTAGGTAAATAGACACCTAAACTATAACCGATTTTTTATAGAAAACGATCCTCGACCATTGCCCGCCAGCCCGCCAAGCCGAAGTATCATTGTTATTATTGAGGTATTATGAAATTATTGAGATGATTGATAGATTTGGGATTCTTCAGATGATTTGAGGTTTTGAGGTTTATTGATTTAGTGATATGATGGCGTTTTGAGGAATTATATGCGTTTGAGGAATTATATGGCTTAAATGTTTTACGAATGGTTTTAGTAATGCAGTATTTTAAATCTTTCTTGGTTATATATGATTTGGGATTATATGATGATGTTGATATGGTATTTTGAGTTCGCGGTTTAGTTGTTTCGAAACACTTACACCTACCCTACGCCGTTGTCACAGACTATGGCCTCCCGTACGCCCGATGTTGTTGAGGATATTCTTACTGCACCGGTATTTCCAACACAGTTCACCATGGCTCCTGATGATCCTTACCAGGTTGCCATGCATTCAGCTACTGTGACACCGACAGGTTCTACTTTAGCACCACCTGCTGCATCTATGCAGGGACCCTCATCTTCTCTAGGGTTCCCTGGTACATCGAGGCAGCTTACACTTCATCAGGCTTTGGCTCGTGTGGCTCCACGTTTTGCCCACCGAGCTACGACACGTATGTCAGTACGCCCTACTTCACCACCTTTACAGATAGATGCTCACTCTCTTCTGTCAGAGGCGCCACCTGCATCATTGCGTCGTCGTCCTAGATCACCTACCCCTTCACCACATGGTTCACCTGTTAGGAGACAACAATTGATGATGTAGTCTTCCGATGAGGAGAAGGAGGAGTACGAGGGTGAGGATGAGGCTGATGACACTCAGGAGGCTGAGCAGGGTGATGATGATGACCCTGAGGAGGAGGATGACCCTCAAGAGGAGGATGACCCTCAGGAGGAGGAGATGCCTGATAATGATGATCTGTTAGTGCCGCCAGCTCAGGCTGAGGAGCCTGATTCATTTATACATCCGATTGAGCCTGTTTCACCTGATCATCAATTTTTGTTTGACTTGCCACCTGGTAGTCCCGTTAAGTCAGATGCACCTTCTGAGGTTTCTGCTAAGCATGCAGAGTTAGGTGAGATTGGAAGGATGTGGGCCCAGATTACTGATCTTGGTGAGAGAGTTACACGTATGTCTGAGAGGATTGATAGGGCGACTGTTGAGTTTATTGGGGAGTTAAGGATTGACATGGTTATGGCTGAGAAGAGAGTTACTGAGATGAGGAGGGATTTGATGGAGGTTCACGAGCAGATTGAGAGTTTACAGCGAGGTTTTATTACAGCTCGAGAGGCCGATCGCAAGTTATGGCAAAGGAATGCCGAGCTAGAGAAGGAGGTGGCTGACCTCAAGAGAGACAGCGACATACATAGTGTGGAGTTAGGATCATTATGGAGAGATCTTGATGGCTTGAGGCAGGAGTTGAGGAGCCTCCACCAGCAGCGTGGCTAGATGTTTGAGCTATGTTATCTTGTTGCTTTCCTAACCGAGGAGTGTTCGGATTGGAAAAGCTAGTTATCCTATTTTGGTGTATTTTTGTTGATTACTCGTCTTGTTGGAACGATTACTATCTTTTGTGTCATCGGTAGTTGGAACGATATTGGATCTTTATTGTATGGTTGATGGTTATTATTATATGGTATTATGTAGTTTTTGGATATTATGGAAATTGAGTTCCTATTCGCCTTATTGATGTCTTGTGGTGTACTGTTGATATTCTTTTTATGACTTGGCTTCGTTGATTTAATTCTTGTTGAGCATATGATAAGTTCTATCGGAGACTCACGAACTTGTATGATGTTTCAGATCAATGGCCCCACAACGAAACCCTGTTAGAGCTACCAGAACTGGTCCTGCAACGACTACCCCTGGTCATCGAGGACGCCGTCCTACTCGAAATGTTGAGACCCCTACTCCTGATAACCTGGACACTACTAACCGCAACAACAGGAATCAAAATGTTGATGTTCAGGGAGACAATGATCATGTTCCACATAATGCACCTACTGTGGATCAAGGAATGATCAATCAACTTGTGGAGCAACGAGTTGCTGAGCTACTAGCTGAGTCAAATCATTCCAACAATTCTGCTGGAACATTTCCACCTGTTCGTGCTAATGGATGTAACTACAAGGAGTTTAAGATTTGTGGACCCATTGAGTTTGGTGGAACTGAAGAAGTGGTCTACTTGGTCAGGTGGATAGAAAAGACTGAGTCAGTGTTTAATGTCAGTGGTTGTGCAGAGAATACGAAGGTAAAGTTTGCTTCTTTTACTTTCAAGGATGATGCTTTAACTTGGTGGAACAATTACCGTAACTCGGTTGGGAGTGATGTGGCTTATGCTATGACTTGGGAGCAATTTAAATCTTTGCTGATTCAGACTTACTGCCCAAGGAATGAGATTAAGAAGCTGGAGATTGAGTTCTGGAACCATAAGGTGAAAGGTACCGATATGGCAACTTACAATCTCTGTTTCGAGAGTTAGCCTTACTTTGTCCAGATATGGTTAGGACTGAGACTCAAAGGATTGAGAGGTATACCGATGGGTTGCCGGTAGCTACAAGGAACGATGTGATTTCTGCTAAGCCTGCAAACATTCATGAGGCTATCACTATCGCTCAACAATTGATGGACTCGTTGGCATTGGAAGAAGCTGAGAAAGACAAGAATGGAAAGAGGAAGAGGGATGATCACTCTAAGGGTAATGATTGTCGAAACAAGCGACAAACAACTACTAGAGCTTATGCTATGGGAGATGGAGACAAGAAGAACTACAATAGAGATGCACCCAAGTGTAACCGATGTTACAAGCATCATCCTGGTTGATGTACTGTGATGTGCAAGAATTGCTCTAAAATGGGACACATAGCTAAGGATTGTAGAGCTCGACCACTTGCTATGGTTCAAGCTACTCCTGAAACTATGAGCAAGGCTAATGTTACTTGTTATGGATGTGGAAAGAAGGGATATTATAGGAATGAGTGTAGGGAATCGTGGAACCGAGGGAATCAAGGATCGTGTGGTAATGGGTACAATAATGGAAACCGTGGAGCTGGAGGAAACCGTGGACGACAAGATAATGGGGACCAACGTGTGGAAGCTGGAGCTGCTCATGGGAGAGTGTATGCACTTGGGAATGAGAGAGGAGAAGATCCGAACGTCGTTACTGGTACGTTCCTTCTCAATAATCGTTATGCTTCCATACTATTTGATACTGATGCCGATAAAAGTTTTGTGTCCACTAAGTTTGCACCCTTACTAGAGAAACCCCCGATGGCCTTAGGAATTGGTTATGATGTAGAGTTAGCTAATGGGAACATAGAGAGGATTAGGACTATCATTCGCGGTTGTACGTTAAACTTTCTAAATCGTCCTTTCAACATAGATCTTCTACCCGTCACGTTAGGAAGTTTTGATGTCATTATTGGTATGGATTGGTTGTCGAAGTATCGTGCTCATATAATTTGCGATGAGAAGATCGTGCGTGTGCCTTACAACAAGGAGATTCTGAACATACCAGGAGATAGAAAGGAATTGAGAGGCCCATCTAGATTAGTGGTCATATCTTGCACTAAATTTCCGAAGCTAATGGAAAAAGGATGTTGCCTTTCCTTAGCTCAAATTTCTGAGAAAGGAGAGAAGGAGAAGAAGGAAAGGTGCATTGGAGATGTACCTATAGTTCGTGACTTTTTAGATGTGTTTCCCGATGATTTACCAGGAATTCCGCCTACTAGACAAGTGGAATTTCAAATTGAGTTGATACCTGGTGCTGCACCTGTAGCACGAGCGCCTTACCGTCTTGCACCAACTGAATTAGAAGAGTTGTCGAAGCAATTAGCTGAGTTAGCCGAAAAGGGATTCATAAGACCAAGTTCTTCGCCTTGGGGAGCCCCAGTCTTATTTGTGAAGAAGAAGGATGGATCGTTTCGCATGTGTATTGATTATCGAGAGTTGAACAAGTTAACGATAAAGAATAGATACCCGTTACCGAGGATCGACGACTTGTTCGATCAGCTTCAAGGATCGAGTGTGTATTCGAAAATCAATTTGAGATCGGGATATCATCAGCTTCGAGTTCGCGAGGAAGATATTCTGAAAACGGCTTTCAGAACCCGTTACGGGCATTACGAGTTTCAGGTGATGTCGTTTGGGTTGACTAACACACCGGCGGTATTCATGGACCTCATGAATCGGGTGTGTAAGCCTTACTTAGATAAATTTGTGATTGTGTTCATCGATGACATTCTAATTTATTCGAAGAGTGAGAAGGAGCATGAGGAGCATCTAAGACTTATCTTAGAATTGCTCAGGAAGGAGAAACTGTATGCCAAGTTTTCAAAATGTGAATTTTGGATTCCGACAGTACAATTTCTAGGTCATGTGATTGATAGACAAGGAGTTCATGTGGATCCTACTAAGATTGAAGTGATTAAAGATTGGGCTGCACCTACGCCCCAACAGAAGTTCGTCAATTTTTGGGATTAGCCGGTTATTACCAAAGATTCGTTGAGGTATTTTTGAAGATAGAGAAACCGTTGACCAAATTGATGCAAAAGAGTGTTAAATATGAATGGGGAGATAAGGAAGAGGAAGCATTTTAGTTACTTAAGGAAATGTTGTTTAGTGCTCCTATCTTAGCGTTACCTGATGGTAACGAGGACTTCGTCGTCTATTGTGACGCCTCTCATAAAGGTTTGGGAGCTGTGTTAATGCAACGAGAGAAAGTGATAGCTTATGCTTCCCGACAGCTCAAGAAGCACGAGAAGAACTACACCACCCATGATTTGGAGTTAGGTGCTGTGGTTTTTGCCTTGAGGATATGGAGACATTACTTGTATGGAACCAAGTGTGTAGTGTTTACTGACCAAAAAAGCCTACAACACATTTTGAATCAAAAAGAGCTTAACATGAGATAGCGACGTTTGATTGAGTTGCCAAGCGATTATGATTGTGAAATTCGCTACCATCCTGGAAAAACAAACGTTGTTGCTGATGCTCTTAGTCGAAAGGAGAGAATTCCACCGTTACGAGTTAGGTCATTAGGGATGACTATCGTATCGCCATTACCGTCTCAAATATTAGAAGCTCAAACGGAAGCGTTGAAAGCAGAGAATCGAGCAGCTGAGAACATTTTGGGGATGGCAGAAAATGAGAAGGGATTTGTTAAGCGTTCTGATGGAGTATTATGTTTTGGAGAGCGAAGTTGGGTACCATTGTATGGAGGAATTCGAGAGTTGATTATGCATGAGTCGCATAAGTCAAGATACTCTATTCATCCTGGGTCTGACAAGATGTACCAGGATTTGAAAAAGTTATATTGGTGGCCAAATATGAAGGCAGATATAGCGTTGTATGTTAGTAAGTGTTTGACATGTTCTAAAGTTAAGGCAGAACATCAAAGACCGTCAGGATTATTGACGCAGCCAGAACTCCCAGTTTGGAAGTGGGAGCGTATTACGATGGACTTTATTACCAAATTACCAAAGACAGCTAGCGGTTGCGACGCTATATGGGTAATTGTGGATCGTTTGACTAAGTCTGCTCATTTCCTGGCGATTAGTGAAGATGATAGTGTTGATAAACTTGCGAGGTTGTATGTAAAGGAGATTTTTTCTCGTCATGGAATTCCGATATTGATTATTTCTGATCGCAACAGCCGCTTCACGTCAGCATTGTGGCGATCACTTCAAACCGCTTTGGGGACGAGACTTGATATGAGTATAGCATATCACCCCCAAACCAATGGTCAAAGTGAGAGAACTATTTAGACTTTGGAGGATATGCTTCGTGCATGCATAATAGACTTTGGTAAAGGCTGGGAGAAATATCTACCCCTTGCGGAGTTCTCCTACAACAATAGCTACCACACAAGTCTTAAGACTGCACCATTTGAAGCTTTGTATGGTCGTAAATGTCGTTCACCTATTGGTTGGGCAGAAGTTGGAGATAGCCAACTCACATGCCCAGAGCTTATTTTGGAAACTACGGAGAAGGTAACGCAAATTTGAAATCGACTGCAAGCAGCTAGAGATAGGCAGAAAAGCTACACCGATCAGAGGCGTAAACCCCTAGAATTCCAGGTTGGAGACAAAGTGATGCTGAAAGTCTCGCCTTGGAAGGGTGTGATACGTTTTGGGAAACGTGGGAAACTGAATCCCCGCTACATTGGACCATTTCTTATTTTGGAAAGAATTGGGCCTGTAGCTTATCGATTGGAATTGCCAATGGAATTGAATAAAGTTCATGATGTGTTTCATGTTAGCAATCTGAAGAAATGTCTTTCGGAGGAAACGCCAATTATACCAATCAATGATATTCGTGTGGATGAGAGTTTAAATTTTGTGGAAGAACCGATTGAGATATTGGATAGAGAGATTAAACGACTTAAGAGAAGTCGCATCCCGCTCATCAAAGTTCGTTGGAATTCGCGGCATGGACCGGAATTCACGTGGGAACGTGAGGATGAGTTTCGAAAGAGATATCCGAAGCTTTTTACTTCATAGATGGGCTGTTCCGAGAGAAACCCGGGACGGGTTCCTTCTGAGGCTGGGAGGATGTGACAACTGGCAAAATAGGGAGCCGTTTTTAAAACCCGCATTACATTAAAAATTATAATTTTGGAATTTTTGCAAAGTTTATTGGACGAGATGTTTTATGAACGTTGGAACGTGTTTTTGATCGTACGTTAATTATGAGGATTTATTATTTATTTATGGTTTGGTTTGATTCGTTCGTGATGATTTATTTTGAGGTTGTTACTTTGGCACTACATTGACTCCGGCAATAGGTTAACCTAACAATTTTAATTTTATTTTTAATGTTGGTTCGGATATTATTATTTTTGGGAACGAGTTCGGGTTGAGAAAGTTGTTTGGTTATTTAAGGTTTCGGGTTTGGCCGTGTATTTACACGGGGCTACTTAACCCACCACCACACCTCACTATTATTATCATTAATATTATAAAAAGGGTTTGTTTTTTTTATAAGAGTAAATTACATGAAATCGTCCCTGTGAAAGCAACACAACCACAACACCCTCATCACCAATATTCACTCTCTCTCTCTCTTCTCACAACATCAACCATCACCGCACCACCACCGCCACCCTCTCATCAAATCTAACACCACCACCTTAACCATCTTCTTCCGATCTATCTTTTGGTGCAAACCACGTGCGATTTGGACCACTCTAACACCTTTTTCGAATTAAAATCACCACGTTATCACCACAAAATCGTTATTTCTTGTCTTGGTTTTTGAAGATCCGTTCGAGTTTGTCTTGGGAATCGAAGGTAGGTCGAGCTTGGCTCGTGTTTTGGTTCGAACCGTGACCTAGGGTCACGGGTTTGGTTCTTTTCGGGTGTTCATGGATAATAACGAATGATTTTTATGGGTTTTGAATGAAATGGATTAAAGAAAATGTTTGGTATCCGGGTTTATGATTATTCTTGATGGGTCGAGGCTAACCGAGAGCTTTGGCTCTCGGCTTGGGTCTTGGATGTGCTATCTTTGGCCATTTGTTGATTATCGGATTATTGGTGCTTGGTTGTGATGCTTGGGTCGACCTTGTGGTCGTTTCATTTTTCGGCCGACACCCCCAAGGGGGCTGTTTGGGTCGAGTGGCTGGATAGAACTAGCCGAGACCAAATGGTCTCGGGTGGGACTCCCGTATCTTGTTTCGGGTGTATATTGACCCGGGTTGACTTGGTAACTCAACCTGTAATTTGTTTTGTTTTCGGTTATATTGTTACTTGTTGGATTATTATTTTTGTTGTTGTCGTGGTTGTGGTTTTTGACCATGGATACTTATTGGATTTATTACTTTGGACTTGAGTGGCATATTTGGGTTACGAGATATATTGGAGATGTGTTGTCGAGTGTGGATACTTGGGGACCGATTGTGAGACGGTCATTAGATGACGGAGATAGATTAGTTGGGTGCCGTAGTCGGACCCTCTTGTTGTAGCACGTGGTTATGGGATTGATTTGGACGGAGATGATATATTTATTTTGAGTTGGTTCTTATATTGGACTTGGACTATGAGCCGAGAGTCATGACTCGGACATGTGACCAAATTCTATGACTCGATAAATATTTAAAAGTCAAGTATTAAAAATAATACTCGTAATAATATTATTGAGAATATAATCGTTTATATACGTATATAGACGTGATAAACGTGTATATATATATATATATATATATATATATATATATATATATATATATATATATATATATATATATATATATATATATATATATATATATATATATATATTTATATTTATATATATATATATATATATATATATAAATGCGTATATTAATAATAAAACGATCACGAGTAAACGTTATAATAATATAACGACAGTTATTATACTATGCAAATAGTGTAATAAATGTCGGACTATTGTTATAAATAATAACTACAAATAACGGCGAAATAATAAGTCGGGTAAATAATAATTAAAAACGTGATTTTTATAAATTTAGAAACTTATCGAGTTATACGAGTTGTGGTTATTTAAAGTCCAAGTGGACTTTATATTGTGACTTTTGTGTTGTCACGGATATATGACGATTAATATAAACATTTTCTATAACAAGTGACTTATTTAATCGACGGATTAGATCGAGTTATTTGGCTATATAAAATGAGTATATTAAAGGGCATCGTATCCCACGACGCCCATAGGTTGTAGTATATGTTTTAGGGTAATAAATTACTATGTATCTCGTGGAATTTGGCCGATTCGACGATATATATAGGGAATTTATAGGACTACGATATATACCAAATAGAATTCTTTGTGCTATGTGCTTTAGGTTGGGTATAATTTTGGAACGATATATTACGTAAATAAATATGGAAGATTACCAAATCAACGGATTTGATAAGCTTCGATGATTATTTAAATAATATGTTGGGCTAATATTAGACCTATAGTTGGTTTATTATCTTGTTTGTTGTGGCTTTTTGGTTTGAGTTGTGTCGACCCTTCACCCATATGGATACCAAACGTCGAATTTCAAATTAATATCAAGTTAATTCGAGAAATGGATATTTTTGGAAAGTAAAACGGAATACGTTCGGGAATGGGAATATTTGATTTTGAGGAAATGGTTTCTGAACGAGTTTGATATTGTTAGGAAGTGCCGAGTCTGTAGTTGCCGTTACGTGAGTTGCTTGAGTTTGCTTACGTCTTCTTTTGAGGATTTTCTGGACTTGAGGTGAGTCATAGCCCCACTTTTACTCTTGAACTTTATTTTCAATACTTGGGGTGAGAAACGTGCAAATGTTTTATATGGACTATTATCGCTTTATTTATTTATTTCAAAACTTGCTATGCTTATAGAACTAGGTAGGACTAAGCGAGGCCTAGTCCCGAACTAGGTAAGCTATTGATTTAGTTATTGCGCGAGGCCTAGTCCCGAACTAGGTAAGCTATTGGATTGGTTATAGAGCGAGGCCTAGACTTGAGCTAGGTAAGCTATTGATTGGATTGATTTGAGCTATAGCGTGCACCTATAGGGTTGATTTGATTTGGTTGGATTATTTTGGTTGGATATTTTGGTTGGATGATTGAGACCTAGTCTAGCTAGCAAGCGTTTTGCGTATATGTCCACTATATCGAATTATGAATTTAAACCTATGATCTCACCAGCGAAAGCTGACTTTTAGCACGTTTTCTCAGGTAATTAAGTGATGCTCTATGGATGCTTGGGATTGGAGGCTTGGCAATGGCACCGGTTATGGATCTATTTTTCTAAAACTTTGATAACTATTGTGGACCTATGTTTATTTCTTTTGGGCCTTACTTTGGATAATTCTTGGGATAAATGTAAACTCTAAAACCCGTTTTGGTTGTGTTTTTCTTATGTTTACTTTATCTCGTTCTTTCATGACTTTGAATGGATACCAATCCCCGTAGCACCCCGAAAGCTTGTGAGTCTTCCGCTGTATCAAATTTTGGGGGTGTTACATTATGTCTCTTATCCTTAGACTTGAGATGCAAGTAGGTCTTGCATGTGCGGAATTTTATTCTTTGATATGGTTAAACGCTGTCCTGAATAAGGTGGTTATAAAAACCATTTTCAGGAGTGATTTGAAACACATGAATGACACGTGCAGTCAAAATAGGATTTGTTCCTCACATGTCATGGAGTTAGATACTATTGGGCCCCTCAATGAATTGAACGGATGTTTGTATGGCCGTACCCAAATGAGATTAAGATGAATCTTAATCCACTTGGTAATCTTGTTCAAATATATAGATCGAGAAACATAATAGTTGAACAAATAGAATGACTTTGATCCATGTATAGTGTTCAACATAGTATCTGTAACAAAAGGATGGATGATATATAAACCATTTAAATGAGACGTTTAAGAAACTTCCCTCACATATTTCTAGGGGCATTGGCGTGTTGCTAGACGCTAACCTTTGCTTGTATAATTACTTGATTATTATGACGTCGCAAGTGGGAGCTGTTGGAGTATGCTCGTGTCATAATAAATAATTATATGGCTAGACATATGTGAGCCTATGGGGTCACACACTTATACACGGAGACACCATTTTATAGATTGTATTTATCGTATTTACAATATATAAACGACTACGTAACTCATGATCAATAACGAGCCATTAAACACGAATTAGCACCGGGCCAACAATGAGCAAGCCCATTGTGGGCCCTTATCATGGCCGGCCTAGGGAGGGACTAGAGGGGCATATATGAGCTTTTGAGGGGCTTTGTGTAACTTCGATTATGATAAGACTAAATTGATTTAGTCTTCCTAAATTGAAGATACAGATTTTAACTTACCAAAAGGCTCTCCCTTTTTCTCTCCTCCTTGATGTGACGGCAAAAAAAACCCTTCTAGGGTTTGTGTTTTTTTTAGATCTCTCTTGACTTTATCTATTGTAGGTTGATTCAAGAATTGGTGTTACAAAGTCAAAACTAGCATCGGGTGGTGTTCTATGACGTGTAGTGTGTTTCCATCATAGAGGTGATCTATTTTGGTCACATGGTTTCATAGGTGGTTCGTGGTGTTGGTGATGGTCTCCATACGATTCTACCGATCACGCTACAAAGGTAAAACATGTTGTTGTTTATCGCTGCTAGGCGATATACGATCTTCTAATTATGCCATCAAAAGTGTAAAATTACATAGCAGAAAGTAGAAATAGAGCCGTGGCCAACAATGCTTATATCACTTGGAGGCTGCAATGCAACCAAGCTCTTATTGCACCAGTAGGTAACAACACAAAGTAGTGATAGTAGGTTCAAGAGCTTCTTTGATTCATCTCAACCTACTCATTGCATTCTCAAGTCTTCTGGAAAACATATTTGATTGTAACTAAAGGAAAACTATTTTAGATATACCCTCAACACTAGTTTTCCCCACTATTCTCAAGTCTATCGAACTACTTAATGATCCAACAATAGTTGGTAACTCTCAAGGCTTATTGTGTTTTTGCGGCAGTTATTTGTTATGCCAGATGTTTTACCTGGTCTACGAAAATGTTTTTGTTTTTTGGGGTTTATCCTAACAGTAGAGATCCCGTTGCAGAAGTCCAAACCTCGTAAATTGGTTTACATGGACTTAAGTAGCTATGGTTGCCGGTTTCCAGAGTGCACATGAACAAACCAGGAGATGGTGCTTGGTGTGAGCAACACAAGTCTCCCCAGCATTTCATTTTCATAGTAAACTACCAAGATGTAAATGTGCATATGACCGGGTACTTCCACAACCCAATAAAACCTTCATCATTAATGGCAGGCTTGTAAATTAACATCCAACAGTAACGAATGCCACAGAGTTTAATATCATCCATAGCAGGCTGAAAACCAGTGCAAAAGATTGGATACTAAACGACTGTCAAATACATGACACAATTGCTGTTTTAAATTGTATTTTACTTTTTTACAAGACTATGGACCCTCTTTTGTGCTCGGGTATCTGATCACCAACTTGAGTATCTGACCACCAACTTGTGTATCTGACCACTGAAACACTATCCTTTGACTCTGTGTGTCTAACCACTGAAACACTATCCTTTGACTCGTAGAATTGGCTGATACTTCTGTTTCTTGAAGCTATTTCCTTAAATGTTATCTGACCACCAACTTGAGTATGCGAGTTACTATAAAGAGCATACACTGTAACTTTCTGTGCTACCACTGAAATATTTTTTTTTTTTTATGTAATATAAGTTCATACAGTGGTTAAAACCCCTGGATTCATGTTCTTGTCAACCACTGGTTTTTGGACACATCATGCCACTTGTGTTAAATGGTGAGACACTACCACTTGGGCCGGGATTCTCTTCTCTCAAATTTGAGTTTAGCATGGCTAGCTCTCGAAGTTTCTGTCATTTGATATAATCTTCGGACTCGTCCTCAAATAAATAAACAACAATGAGGACATGGATAAGAAAATTGTGCAACAAACTAAGTTTATAGTGAAGAGCTTCAGAGAAATAAACATTTGATTTTTTGAGGTCAAGTTGACTAATTTTTAGACTCAAGATTTTCCAGAAATTTCTATATTTTCTGGAAAATCTTGTTTATTTTTCCAAAATTTAAAGCAAAAAGAAGAGGTAGAAAGATATCCGTTTAATTTCGTGAGAGAATCATCATCAATTTTGAAGTTAAAGAAGTCCATTTGACTGCTAAAGTCAAAGTACAGCAAATGATCCATAGGTTTATACTAGTGTTTGTGCTATGAGTTTTAATGTGACGGAAAAAACGCAAATATACTCAGCAGTTATTTCTTGGTTTTAGTGTTCTATATAATATGGTCTGTGCTAAATAGGACTCAATGATGCAGGTCTTGTTCACTAGTGAGAAGGCAGCTATTAGAATGGGTAAGAAGTGAAAGGATGCACAACAACAGGCTGCTGAGAATGCCCTTCGTAGCTTGGCTGGTATAATTTAATTTGATCTATAAAATACATGATTATTTATACTTTCCTGCGCTTATTTCATACCTTCACTGGACGAATCGGCGCTATATGAGGTCTAGATGATAAACGTAGATTATATCTCGTCTTGTAAGCAAACAGGTTAGAAATGTGCTTATCATATGTTACACTTGTATATTTTACACAACTGGAGCTTTTTATATGATGGTAGTATTCCTGTATGTCTTACCTATTTTGAAAAACCAGAAGTTGTGGATAGGATTCTTGAAATAGGCTCAGCTAACAAAGCCTCAATCTATCGGTGTGCTACTTCCGATTTTATGAGTATTTCCTGCCTAGTGTAGTTTTTAAACTGACATAATTGTTTGTCTAATGGTGTTATTATTTTTGTTGTTTTACTTTCAACTGCACACCTAGGAATTGCATTAGATTAACAGGTTGTACTTAAGTGCCCATTGCTTTCATACGCAAGCCAACCTGACATCCTATCTTTATTTAAAATGTTCGACAAGTGACCATGTCTTATGTTGTTTACTGGTGGTAATTTTGACGGATTACTTATGAATGGGTCGATTAAGGTTATGTTTTATAATTTATGGGTCAACTGAGTGAATTAAAAATCGCTTACAACGAAAAATGCCGAAAGTTGTTCAAAAGGTATTTATATTGCATATAATCTGCTAATAATTTAATAATTTTTTGTTGAAATAATATTATTTTTTTCCCCATCATCGGAGACACTAATTATTTAGGTCTTTCAGTCTATTTTGCTTGTTTCCAATTATTACTGAAAATTGACCCAATACCCAGCGCGCCCATTTTCCCCACCTCTTGTGTTGTTGATTTTTCCAGTCACTTGTGTGTCATTGTTGTACTGAAAATGGGTTGGTATTTTTCAGGTCGATACTAGTGGTACCTGGAATTGCACCACAGGGCCCTCAAAGTGCAAGTTAGGCTCAGTCACTATCGCAATCTCAGGCTCAGTAACAGACTCACTCATACGCAGAGTCACCAAACAGGGAGAATTAATGGTTTCTCTTTGACTAAATAAAGTCAAGCCCTCAAGATCTTGCATAATGTATGTAATGCTTCCTTCATCCAGAGAATTTGTAATAAAGAAATATGATTTGATCTGTACTGTCAATTTGTTCTTAATTGTGGGAGCTTCCCTCAATCCCTGTACTGGTTAATAAGCAAAATTCATTGGGACGGTGGTTCTTGTGATTTGGCCCATGTTGACCAATAGCTCACACCTAGCAGTCATTCTTTCCTGGTCAATTTCAAGAATGTTCTGAATGCCGAAAGATCAACTTCAAAATGTCTACCACGTTTATAGTCAATTGACTGTAATGACGTTCAACAAACATTTCATCAACTAAACAAATCGCACCCGTCTCGACCATCTTCTTAATCAAATCAAACTACTTTTCACTAAAACTACTTTCACCCAAGCCGCGAAATCAAACCCTTGGATCTTATTCATAGCATTTAAAAAAGAAGTCGATGGATCCAAAAGATTTTTCCCAATTATCACGTCAATCCAACCAACTCTGATAAAAACACAACCTAATGATCAACTGATGAGTCGATCCACGTCTCGACAACCTCGGCAACACACCCTTCACAGGCGAAGAGCCACAACAAGGAGAAGATCCCGGTGAAGGTGACGTCACATATTGCAGCAGTAACTAGTTCATGGATAACTATGCTTTCTTTCTTACTCACTATTTTCATTACTAACATGCTAGGCACAAGATATACTTATACTTGGCAGCTGTATGCAAGCATCTACATGAATAGCTGTTGATTTATGTACATATAGATACTTCTCTGTTCTTTCTAATTTGTCAAGACAATGTTTATTTATTCTGCTTTGTTTCTTACTCCACTTTTAAACACCTTGTTCACTTTGACTACCTTGTACCTTAACCAAAATTCTGACCTATAAGTAGTATGCTATAATGAGTGAAGTCTTGAAACAAGATTGGGTTTAGTCCATGAAGTTCTCAGAGAATTTATTTTGAGTGGATCATAACATGGTGAAGCTGCTTTGGAGCTGGTGCATATGGGTCATCCTGCATTGGATAATATGAGAATATTACCCATCGTGTATGCTAGCTGGACATAACATCTCCATTGACTACTGCACATATATTTTAGGAGATGCTTATGTTTTTCATATCGCTTTTCTGAAAGGTCTTTGAACCCTTCAACCGTTAGTCATATGTCATTATCCAGCAAACCAACAGATACACACAGGTATGAAATTATCAATATTAAGATGAGAAATAGAGGATTGTCATGACAGAGTGGGCAATAAGAGAAGAATGAACAATGATGACCATTCAAAACAGTGCATGCTCTGTAAATGCATACAACAATAACACACACACATAAACATTTCTTTAGAGACTTTCTAAGCCCACAGTGGATGACATTGGCCATGGGATGTCTAGTGCCAAAGTAAACATACATAAACATAAGTTCTGAAAAGCGAAATGATAAAACCTAGGGAAACATAAGCAAAAAATAACATTAGATTATCCAATTCCGGAGCTTCAAGTATTTGACCATATGCATGTTAGAAGAGATATTCTCTCTCTAAAAAACAAAGTTTCTCTCTCTAGAAAAAATCGATCAAGTTCATAGGATGTTTCTGGAAGAGACATGTCTTCTCTCTATAGAGAGCTTGTGTTTTTGATACATCAGTTTCTAAATGAAGAAATGCTTAAAGATTGTTAATCGGTTGGAGCAAGAATCTGGGTTTTTCTTCAACATGCGTCACTTTGAGGAATTGGTGATGAGTGGTGACTGGGAGGAAGTTGAAAACTATCTGGCTGCATTTACGAAGGTTGACGATAACAAATATTCAATGAAAATTTACTTTGAGATACGCAAGCAGAAGTACCTTGAAGCCCTAGATAAGAAGAACCGTGCTGCAGGTCACATAGGATAAATCTCCTGCTAGACTTTCTGAATGTTTCTTCACACCTATTTCTTTAGAGACTTTCTGAGCCAATAGTGGATAGACATTTTTTGCTGCAACGTTTCTCCATCCAATTACATCTGTAGCAGCCTTAAGATGGTCATAAGGACATAAAAACATTTTGAATTACAAAAGTGATGCACATTAGTTGAGAGGTAGGTACGCCAGAAGAATGAAAAATGTAAAACGAATGTGTGTAACTGTGTGTCAGAATTATTTTCAATTTATAGAAAGATAATTGTTTAAATGACCGTTTGGTAACGGTCATGAATGGCTGGTATTATGTAACTGTGTGTCAGAATTAGTCCATGAAGTTCTCAGAGGATTTATTTTGAGTGGATCATAACATGGTGAAGATGCTTTGGAGCTGGTGCATATGGGTCATCCTGCGTTGGATAATATGAGAGTATTACCCATCGTGTATGCTAGCTAGACATAACATCTCTATTGACTACTGCATATATATTTGAGGAGATGCTTATGTTTTTCATATCGTACTCGCAACCAAATAAAACTTTCTGAAAGGTCTTTAAACCCTTCAACCGTTAGTCATATGTCATTATCCGACAGATACACACAGGTATTAAATGATCAATATTAAGATGAGAAATACAGGATTGTCATGACAGAGTGGGCAATAAGAGAAGAGTGAACAATGTGATGGGTTTTCTATTCCCTAACTAAATTAATACACAACGGAAATAATAATAATCTAGGGCAAGACGGGAACTAAACCCTAGAGGATCTAAACCTAATTGACTAAA
>JARVZY010003888.1:0-26018 GCA_030686995.1 Artemisia argyi
AGCTCAAATGTGGTGAGGTGAGGAGTATATATTGCCATGAGCTGAGGAGAGATGAAGGTTTCATCAGAAGGTTCAGGAAGCTCGAATTATGTCCCTTAGATCAATATGTGCTTCTTCAAATCAGTAAGAGCCCTTGGATTAAATCTAATGATGTGTTCTGTCCAATCAGAGACCTTGGTTTGTACATGCTGGAAATCCTCAGGTACTTACACTCTCTGAAATGTGACTCAGCTTCTAGAAGAGGTATCCAATGATTGGATTGACGTGGCTTAGCCAATCCCATGCTCCCTTTTGTCCACGTTGGCCTGATCATGAAGTAATTATCACTCTATCATGCTTCTGCTCACTTGAGGTAGCTTCTGGAAGAGTTAATTGAAGAGTAATTATTGTGAGGATGGGTAATTGATGTGAGGTAAAATTAGGGAGATGTACGGGGTGTAATTTGGGGGGCGGTAAAACATTTTTTTGTCATTATTGTGATAGGTTTGACCCTGGGTAAAAATGTTGACCGAGGGTATGTTGGGCTTGGGGGTTGGGCTAGGCTTGTAGGTTTATTATTTGGACATGGCCTTTATATATAATACTTGGATTTGAAATTTCAGCTTTTGTGATAAGGACCATTCATGTAAAAACAGAACCATGGAGGACTAAAACTGACATTTCCAAAATTTGTGATCCAAGCGCCTTAGTTGTAACTTTCTGAATCTTTAAGGACCAATATTATCACTTCTTCAAAAATATCATTAAAGGACCATTTCTGGCAATTGCTGAAACTTCAGGGGCTGAAAGTGAACATTTCTTCAAAGTTCTTTCAGGGACTATTCCTGAAACTTTAAGCATTCCTAAGAACTTTCATTGACTTTCTGAGCTCATTGAATCATTAGCTTTGACTTTTTGACTTCATTCCACTCTCGTGCTCGTTTTTGCCGGTTTTCATTTGATTTTTGTCCTTTTATGAAATATATGTACCTGCATATATTGACAATCACAAAAACACACTTTCTTTGGCAATTTAGGTTAGTTTTTGGATTATTTAGTCTAAATTTGGACAAGAAAAGGTGAGTGAATAAGCACTCACCAGTTAGCTTAATATTTTAAGCCTTCCATTTTGAAAAGATCCCAAATGATTTATAATGTAGTATAGATAAGAGGGTGGTACATAGAGGACTCTCCTTAATATCCTAATTTTTGACTTTGTTTTTTCCAAAAACAAAACAAAAAAAATTATGACAATTTAGCATTTTGTAAACAAAGTTTGTTTGACAGCAAGCATTTATGAGCTTTTTTGAGCAACTAACAATTAGCATTTAGCGCTTGTACATAATGCTTGTTTGACAACAAGCAACCAATGTTTGTGTTTTTTAAACAGTCCAAATCAAAATAGCAACTAGCATTTACACTTAGTAACTATAGTTATCTACATTTTAATAAAAAAAAAAACAAACCTGATATTGTTTACTACCCTTGTTTCTTGTTATTTCCTCCTGCTACCACTTCGTGCTATTGCTAATTTCGCCGAGCAAACCTTAATTGGACTATCGATTAAGTTTGGAATATTCCACCTTGTTTAAGACCTTGACCCACATTTTTACAAATTAAAGAGGAACACCAAGAACGAGAATCAATATCCAAAAGCCATAAGAATATAACTAGCAGGGTACCCGCGCGATGCGGCAACGGGTACTCTGTGACTATATTTTCAGGTAATGTGATGTATGCAGCCATATATTTTTTAATGATTAATTTACAAATAACCATAATTTTAAGGTTGGATCAATTGGAAAACCCCTTGCATCTTAACCTAGATGTCAATGGTTCGATCCTCACTCCTTACAAAAGGCCGTAAGTCCTTTCCTATCTTAGATAGAACTGAAAGCAGCCTCTCTACCTTAGGTAGGGGTAAGGCTGTCTACATCTCAACCTCCCCATATATCGTGGAAGACGGTATCGGGACCCATAAAAAATAAAAAGGCAGTAGTATAATTTCATTTACTATTAACCGAAGTTACCACAAACAGAAATCTTGATTCTTTGTTTCAGCACAATCACCTTTAAATTTTCTGACCTACATGCAACTTTTTAGGCATAGTAAGGCGACCGACATTTATATTTTTATTTTTATTTTAAAAAAATCCTATCTTTTTTACACTGTATATCCTCTATATTTTCATTTTTAAAATACACTATTCACATGAACCAAATATCAAAATTAGCCCAAAATCAACTATACCATACAAATAATATACGTCTCAATTACCAAGGTAATTAGTCTAAAACTATTTTCAGCCTAAACAAACTTTAATCAAGGCCCATGATAAAACTACCAAACAATTTGTGATATCATTTGGCCAACCCAATTAACAACCAAACAGGTATATAACCAAAATGTGAGGACTTATAAATACGTTTACAAAACCTAAATTACCTCATTTCGGCCCTAATTTCCCTCACAGAAATACGCAACTATGATTTGCAGCCACACAAACATCACATACTCTTCCTTTCTTTCTTATCTTGATAACCGAACATAACCAACAATCTATGTTTGCAAGAAAATCAGACCCTTTTCTTGAATATCAAGAAAATCATACCCTTTTCTTGAATACCAACAATCAAATAAAAACTCTCTCTAAGGTTTTATGTTGTGTTGACCGTGATGGTAGTTTTGGGATGGAGTTAGAACTGAGGTAGATGTAGATGTTGGGTTTTATTGTTGTTGTATACTTTTTGTTCGTGGACCATAGATGGAATAAGTTTGATATTTGTTTTGGCTTCATTGATGATTGATCTTTTATCTTCGTTATTGTTTTGATATGTAACGGTACATTTTTTTCTTCTTTTGTGGAATGCATTAATCGGTCGAGGGGGTGACTGGTTTGTGAATTTTGGAGCCGTCCGACCTTGTGGTTGCATTGGCGGCGACTCGGTCAGCGCAGGGGACTGATCTGGTCGACCGACCATTGTGATCAGCCTAATGGCCTTATTTTTAAGTACTTGGCTTAGTAACTTGATTAGCTTGTACATTATGGTTAAATGATTGTATATTTTGGTGAAGGGGTGAGTTAATTAGTGTATTAATTATATGTTTTGAATAGATTGTTAACCTTAAAATCATTGTACTTTACATATTTGTGCTTTATGTTTTATGATTTGTATTTACTTAAAAGCTATTGTACATTGTGCTTAAATGGTTGTAATTTTTGGTGAAGGGGTGTTTTTAATAGCATTAATGTTGTTTGGTAGAATTTTGGTCTTAAAATGACAACACGCTATTTTTTGTTGTACAATATGCTTACTTTGTTGTAATTCTGAAAATTGGGTGCATTAAAGTGTTGTAAACCATGCATTATTTCTTGTAAATCTAAAATTTTTGGAGAGAGTGTGCTTCAAGCATTATATGTAGTACTAGCAGGGTACCCGCGCATTGCAGCGGCGGGTACCCTGAAATAATATGTTCATGTTAATCATGTATTTTAGTTAATAATGTTCTTTTTGACAATAAATTTACTGATATCAAGAATTTCATGTGACGTATTTCAACTTTAACTAAGGAATTTATTTCGTCTTTTTAGGTCTTTTTTAAAGCCATCCGTATAACCTAAGCATGTTTGGCCCACACTCGTTTAGCCCGTGCCCGTTCGGTCTCGTGCCTGTTTGGCCCGTGCCCGTTCAGGCTCGAGTCTATTTGGCCCGTGCCCGTTCGAGTTCGAGCCCATTTGGCCCGTTGCCCGTTCGGGCTTGAAAATTTGTATAATGTGCTTTATTATTTGTATTAGTAACATTTAATGCATGAATTGTGTTTAAGTTGATCGTACAATATGCTTGATAACTTGTATTTCTTATGTAAAGGGTTTTTTTAATAATTGCATTAATTATATTAATTCACAATCGTTATAAACAACTTATCAACATTATATACATATGATAAAAATCTATAGCATACTTATTGTCTTACTCTATTTTTCAATGGGCCGTCAGAGAATTGGCCTATTGGGCTTGAGGGAAACTAAATTTTTGAAAATAATATTAATATTTAGGGTATACATTTCATTTGGCTGCTCTCAATCAAAACAATAATTTTCTCTTCATTCTTTTTTCATTTTCTCTGGCATTCTCATGACTGTCTCTCACTTTCTTCTGCCAATTGTTTGCAACGGAGCAAGATTTTGGATAGAGGCTTATGCAACGTTTTTCTATACGATAAAAAGAAGTAAATGATTTTGGGTGATAAATGTGGGTGTTTTGGTTATTTACCCCCAAATCCAATATCACGTTTGCAAAAAGCATGTGGGGTGCTGCTTTTACAAAACTGCTTTTTGAGCATCTGAAAACGCAGAAAATCGATTTTTAGTTCTTTCTATCCAAACACTCATTTTAGATTAAACGCGTTCTAAAAACGCAATAATCAGATAATGGGCCAGTAATTTTCATAATGATTTGATTCTCATGATTTTGATTTTTCAAATATTGAAAGACAAGATTAACTTGTCATAGATCTATGATGGGTCAGAATTAAATATGGATGGGTTTTTAACTTTGAATGGAGAGTTGTACATTGTGTTTAAATTATTGTAATATTGTGTGTAGGGGTGTTTTTAATGCTATTAATGTATAATTCATAGGATTTTGGTCTGAATTTCATTCTGTGCTAATTTTTTTTGTACACAATGCTTTGGTTTTTGTAATTATGAAAATTGATTGATTTAAAGTGTTGTAAACCATGCATCATTTTTTGTACATCTGAATTTTTTGGAGAGAGAGTCATTCTTCCATTATAAGTAGTATAGATAGATGATAAAAGGGCTAGCAATTAGGTAACTGTCCTCCCTTGATAATCTGGGCATTCAATATATGTTTTCTTGCGGTAAAAATGTACAGGTTTTTAAGAAGAAAATATATAAAAAAGGTCGGTGAAAATTTTATATGACTGGTTAAACGAGTCATCAAGACTAGACGGGTTTTTGTTAATTGATTGAGTTGCACATCAGTTGTTTGGGAAAAATGTTTGCTTCAATAGTGCTGTAAATTGTTGTTAAGAGATCTCTAATACATTTTGTTGGTTAGAATTGTTCCTATATGAAAATGGCACTTCGTTTAGTGTAGATTTGGTTTTTAATTGAGCGATATCCGAAAAACTACCGGCACCCTTGAAACCTCTTTAGGAGCATCCAATGTCATAATGTCATGACTCATGAGCATGCAAAATATTTTACATAGTGTTTATATTTTAGTTATCCGTAGCATGGTACCCGCACAGAGCAGCGGCTTCGAAGGCGAATGTTGTTTAACGATTTAATTATAGGTACTCGTCGTCGAATGTTGCTCGGAGGCAAATTGAATTGAATTTTAGTTTTTCTTTTTGAATGAGTAAGATTAAAATGCTACCAGAAAAATATGTGCTTGATATTGCCTATTAAAAGAACCAATAAAAAAAATTCAAATAAACAACAAATTTGTAAGGCTCGTGTAAACAATCAAAAAAGCTGTATATGTAGTATATATATTTGGTTATGCAATAAATGTTGTTTATGTATATGTATTTGGTTGGAATATTTGGCTTTCACCTAAGAGACCCGGGTTCGAATCTTACCACTAATTTTTTAAATCTTACACAATTCCATAATTAGTAAGTGCTGATTCTTAAATTTTAAGCTTTCCATAAATAGAATGTCCAAAATGCTTTATATATATTAGTATAGATTCGTAGTGAGAAAAGTTCAATACGAAACAACATTTATCTAAAGAACAAATAATAATATCTCAACCATCCATCTATTTTAAATCTAAATGTCTAGATTAATCTTTATTTTAATATAATTAATTATTGAATGGTACTTTTGTAATATCAATCCAAACTAAACACAGGCACCCTTGACCTCCTCATTTTCAAGTCCACACTCTTATTTGATGAATGGGCCTGTCACTGTCAATTAACGTCGCAGCAGCAACAACCATAACCAACCATCGTCGTGATAACGCCGTTAAAGAGCTCCGTTCATTCTTAACGGAAGAAGATGACGTCATCACCACCACCATAAACTGTCATCGATCTGTCATATCATCATAAATCGGTGAAGCAGAGATGATGGCAGAGGTGGCAAGATGTAGATCCGGTGAAGCAGAGATGATGGCAGAGGCTGCGAGACGTAGATCCAGTGAAGCATGTATGATGGTCGGAGGTGGTGATGGTCAGAGGCGGAGCCCAAGGTGGGCCAAGGTGGGCCCGCGCTCCCCACCAGAAAATTTTGCAGTTTAAAGTTTTCAAAGTTTTGAGATTTTTTTTAACTTGCCCCCGTAAGATGTGTCTGACTTCTCTATACTAAAAGTGAAATCGTTATTTCATCAGTTTTATGGAGGCAAAGTAGGTTTATTTGATGAAAAAGATGAAGCCATTAAAGAATATGAAAGAGGTAGATTTAACTATTTAAGAAGATGAAGCACACTGGATGTAATATGAAAGAGGTATTGGTACAATCTTTTTGACTTTATCTTTGGTTAGTCACGTGGGGTGAACAAGAATGTTTATTATTATTATTTTATTTCTTTTAATATATATATATATATATATATATATATATATATATATATATATATATATATATATATATATATAATCTTTTTCTTTTTCTAACGCTTTATTCTCACCTGACCATTTCTTTGTGCATAAATTATTATTCTTGGCCTATGCATTTTTTTCTTCTTAAATTCAACATCCACCTATATAAAAAAGAAGTTTGATACTTTAATATTATTAGGTATAAGTTTGACTTCCTTGATAGTAATGTATTGTGAGATGATATTATTAATGTAATTGTCCCTGCAAATTCATAAAAAAATACTCCCTTGTGATTTCATACAGAATCCCATGAGATTCGCAATGAATCCCATGGGATGCACCAAAGAATCTCATGGGATTCACAATGAATCCCATGAGATGCACCAAAGAATCCCATGGGATTCATACTGAATCCTTTGTGATTTATCGTCTTTTTACGAATCCCGTGGGATTTCTTTACGAATCCCGTGAGATTTTTCTGGACGAAAATTTTGAAAAAAAAATCGTCTTTTTACGAATCCCATGGGATTTTTACGAATCTTATGGGATTTTTCTAGACTGAAATTTTGAAAAAAAAACCCATCCTTTTACGAATCCTGTGGGATTTCTTTACGAATCCCGTGGGATTTTTCTGGACGGAAATTTTGAAAAAAACAAAATTCGTCTTTTTACGAATCACGTGAGATTTTTCTGGACGGAAATTTTGAAAAAAAAAATCGTCTTTTTACGAATCCCATGGGATTTTTTACGAATCCCGTGGGATTTTTCTGGACGGAATTTTGAAAAAAAAGTTCGTCGAAAGTATATAACAATGCATATTTATAGAAAGATAATTTTTTCTCGTCGCGATGGTGTATTTTTCGTAGCTTGAAGATTTACCGTTTGTAAGATATGTTATTTTTTTAAAAAAAGTGGAAAGCGAGTTTTTATATTAAATGAGATAAAATGCCAATTTTACCCTTCCTTTGTTATTTTTTATTTGATATTAGCCATTAGATTAAAGGTCGATGGATGGTTGAGGTTAAATTATTTGTTTTTTAATTGATACTTGTTTTGCATAGATCTCACCTCGTAGTAGTAATCAAAATGATCAAATAACTTAATACTCATAGGAGGAAAATTCAAATGCATACTCTTATTTTGGTGTATACCAAGGGACAAATCCCCACTATCCATCTAGTTTGATCTAATGGTGGAGATTAATTTAAGATTAATATTGAAACCTAAGTCCATGTTTTTTTCTTTTTCTTTATTTTTTTTATTATTCATTTTTTCTTTCTTTCTTTTTTTTTTCTTTTTTTTTGTCTTTTTTTTTTCACGCTTCATTGTATTTTTTGTTTCTTTTTCTTTTTTTTTTGTCTTTTTTTTCAACGCTTCTTTTTTTCTTTTATCTTTTTTTTTTCTCTTTTTTTTGTTCTAATTCACGTTTTTTTCTAATAAACGTTTTTTTTCGCTTTCATATATTTTCGCCTTTTTTCATATGTTTTCATACGTTTTTGTTTGTTTTCGCCCGTTTTCATATATTTTCGCCCGTTTTCATACGTTTTTGTCCATTTTCATACGCTTTCGTCCGCTTTCTAACGTTTTTGCCCGTTAACATATGTTTTCATACGTTTTCATATGTTTTCTTGCATTTTCGTTCATTTCATACGTTTTCGTCAGTTTTCATACGTTTTCGTTCGTTTTCATCCGTTTTCTTTCGTTTTCGTCCATTTTTCATATGTCTTCGACCGTTTTCAGACGTGTTTTTACGCTTTCATACGTTTTCGTCCGTTTTCATACATATTCGTCCATTTCTTATGTTTTCGTTTGTTTTCATACGTTTTCGTCCGTTTTCTTTCGTTCGTCCATTTTTCAAACATTTTTGTCCTTTTCATACATGTTTTTACACTTTCATAAGTTTTCTTTCATTTTCATACATTTTCGTTCATTTTCTTACATTTTTGTCCGTTTTTTCATTCGTTTTTAAATGTTTTTGGCAATTTACAGATGTTTTCATATGTTTCTAAATCTCACAAGTGAAATTCTGAATATTATATTCTGAATATCACAAGTGATATTCTGTGAATATCACAATTTATATTTTGAATATCACAAGTGATATTCTGTGATATTTAAAATATCACAAGTGATATTCTGAATATCACAAGTGATTTTCTGTGATATGCAGAGTATCACAAGTGCTACTATGAGTACCACAAATGATATTCTGGATATTATAAGTAATATTCTGTGATACTCAAAGTATCACAAGTGATATTCTGAATATCTTAAGTGATTTTCTGAATTTGGCAAGTGATTTTCAACAAATGTTTTGTAACATGAAAATCACAAGTGATATTCAGAAAATCACAAGTGATAAATATTCAGAAAATCATAAGTGATATGTAGAATATCACCATTGATATTCAGAAAAACACAAGTGGTATTCTGAATATCAATTGTGATATTTAGAAACGTATAAAAATGGATGAAAATGTAAAAAAAAAATGGACTAATACGTATGAAAACGGATGAAGTATGAAAACGGACAAAAAAAATAAGAAAATCATAAGTGCTATTCAGAATATCACAAGTGATATTCAGAAAATCACAAGTGATATTCTAGATATCACTGAATATCACTTGTGATATTCAGAAATTACTTGTGATATTCAGAAACGTAACAAAATAGACAAAAATATAAGAAAACGGATGAATACATATGAAAACAGACAAAAACGTATGAAAACGTAAAAATACGTATGAAAACGGACAAAACGTATGGAAAATGGACAAAAACGAAAGATTACAGATGAAAACGGATGAAAACATTTCTGGATATCACAATTGATATTCAGAATATCACTTGTGTTTTTTTGAATATTAATGGTGATATCCGATATTCAGAATATCACTTGTGTTTTTCTGAATATCAATGGTGATATTCTAAATATCAATTGTGATTTTCTGAATATCTATCACATGTGATTTTCTGAATATCACTGTGATTTTCATGTTACAAAACATTTGTTGAATATCACTTGTCAAATTCAGAAAATCACTTATGATATTCAGAATATCACTTGTGATACTCTGAATATCACAGAATATTACTTACGATATCCAGAATATCATTTGTTGTACTCATAGTATCACTTGTGATATTCTGTATATCACAATATTCTGTATATCACAGAAAATCACTTGTGATATTCAGAATATCACTTGTGATATTCTGAATATCACAGAATATCACTTGTGATATTCAGAGTATAACTTGTGATATTTAGAATATCATATAATATCACTTGTGATATTCAGAATATAATTTGTGATATTTAGAATATCACTTGTGATATTTAGACCAGTGTTCTGAAAGGCTCAAGGTGCACTAGGGCACAAAGGGGGGGGGGGGGGCAAAGAGCCTCAAGTCGAGGCGCAATCCAAAGTGCGGGATTCATGAATGCGAGGCGCACTAAAAACATTAAATTTTTTATAACATATATGACCATTTATGTAGCTTAAATAACACAAGATAATGTTAAAATACTTAATGCATGACACATATTGCCATTATAAATATTAAAATGGATCAGTTATCACTTCTAAAATGGATCAACTCTTTGACTCGATGACCTAGAGATTAAAATCCATATCAGACTAAATATTCTTATGTCCTACATTTGTAGCTTACATCTAACAAAGCTCATAATTTAAACCAAAATATCAAGCAAGCAACATATTAATATTCAAGGCACAATGCCATATTTTCATGATAATATGCCGTAAAGAAAATACTTAATAAAAAAAGTAACTTCTTAAAGAAAATTCCAATCAATAAAATAAACATAGAATTAACTCAAATTTATAAATCATACAAATACTCACCCTATGACTTAAAAGGCCCATGTATCTCATCTTAATATTACGAAAAAAAAAGAAGAAAAAAAGAAAAAAAATTGTTAGATCTCCTAGGCGCAAAAAGCCCCAAGGCGCAAAAAGCCCCAAGGCGCAAAAAGCCCCCAAGGCAAGCGCTTTTTGTGGGATTCATGCATGTCGTGAGCCTTGATCTGAAAAAATCCCAAAGGCTGGAGCCTTGCTCCTTAGGCGCGATTTTGACAACTATGATTTAGACACATATGAAAACGTATGAAAATTGCCAAAAACATTTAAAAACGAATGAAAAAAATGAACGAAAACGTAAGAAAACAAACGAAAATGTATGAAAACAGAAGAAAACGTATGAAAGTGTAAAAACATGTATGAAAAGGACAAAAGCGTTTGAAAAATGGATGAAAACGAAAAAACGGATGAAAACGGACGAAAACGTATGAAAACGAACGAAAACATAAAAAATGGACGAATATGTATGAAAACGTAAAAACACGTCTGAAAATGGACGAAGACGTATGAAAAATGGACGAAAATGAAAGAAAACGGACGAAAATGTATTAAAACGAACGAAAACATACGGACGAAAACATATGAAACGAACGAAAATGTAAGAAAACATATGAAAATAGACGTTAACGGGCGAAAATCGTAAGAAAGCGGACGAAAACGGACAAAAACGTATGAAAACGGGCGAAAATATATGAAAGCAAGCGAAAACGTACGAAAACAGATAAAAACATATGAAAACGGACGAAAATATATGAAAACGAAAAAAAAACGTTTATTAGAAAAAAAACGTGAATTAGAAAAAAAAAGAAAAAAGAAAGAAAAGAAGAAAAGAAGAAAAGAAGCGTGAAAAAAAAGACACAAAAAAAAAAAGAAAAAAAAATCCATGATGCGTGAAAAAAAAAGGAAAAAGAAAAAAGGAAAGAATGAAAAAAAATGAATAATAAAAAAAACAAAAAGACAAAGAAAAAGGAAAAGAAAAAAAACATGGATTTATGTTTACTTATTTAATTTTAGGTTAATCTCCACCATTAGATTAAACTAGATGGATGGTGGGGATTTATCCCTTTATATGCACCAAAATTAGAGTATGCAAAATAAAACTCCCCTACTCATAGAGTATAATAAGGTCCCAACATTTTATTGCGTATCATACACTTATATTGTTTCTTTCCCTTTATTACATATTAATGGTTACTGTATTCAGAAAATCTCTCGAAAGCCTTTTCATTTTATTATCTTTATCATATCATCTCAATATCTCTGTGCATTTTTTTCAAGGCACCAACATTAACATTAATTGGTTTGTCCATGTAATCTCTATTTGAATTTTTGAAAGTCGGGTTACATATTATTTATTGACATTTCATAGTAGTTGTTGAGAAGTTTCCCATCATATTTTATTTTTCCAGTTGTGGTGTATTAATCTGTTCAGTTACAAATTCACATTAGTTTCTTTCAGTGTTTCTGTGTTTTTGAAAGGGAAGTTTCCTATACGCTAGACATTTTGTGTAATGGTCAAAAAGTCAATAGTCTACTACAATTAATATTACAACAACCAGGCCTCCATCCCTTAAATATACACGGAACACACACTTATTCATATCTTCTATATATAGAAACACAAACCGAACATATTCATGTATATCACCCAAACACTCCTTCATTTCTTTTTGTAACAACCCACGCACCCCTTCTTGTTCAGATACACAACAGGTACATACATGATTTAAGTTTTGCAAAGCAATGGTAATACAACTAAAGTTAAGGTTTTTCTAGGTGACCAAATAGACCACATTTGCTATGTTCTCTAGTCCCTCGTTAATTCGCTTACATATATGTTGTAAGTTTTGCAATCATATTTAGTAGCATGTAAAGTATTTGATGAAAATGTTTTACATATTACTAGCATGGTACTCACGAGTTGCGACGGTAGGTACCCTGAAATAAAATGTTTCGGTGAATTATGTTTTCTAATTTATTATTTTCTTTATGACAATAAATTTATGAAAATCAAAAATTACGTGTGACGTATTTAAAATCTTTAAGTAATGACAGTGTTTTTTATTATACGATTGTGATAATAAATATTTTGTTGAACAATGTTTTTTCGTCATTCAAAATATCTATCTGATTTATATAAAACTAAGTTTTATGGATACAGGTGTTAAAAAAATCTGTGAAACCGATAAAATGAACTAACCCGCTCAATCCGAAACCGCAAAAAAAAAACGATTACTATGAAATGGATAAACCCTCTTATCACGGTTCGATTTCGGTTTTTAGTTTTAAATATCAGCCTTTACCGAATCGAACCGTCTTTTATATACATGTAGTTTTAAAAAAATTGAGGCTAGATTATAAATATGTATAGTATAAAATATAGAGAAATATATTTTGTAATTTTAGCTTTATTATTTGTATTTCTTAAATTGTAGTTTTAGTGTTTGAATAGTTTGTATAATATGCTTTATTATTTGTATTATTTAATTATTAGTTTTAATTATTTCAATGACATTTAATGCATGAATTGTGTTTAAATAGAGAGTGCTTTAATGACTCAATTAATTGTTTTCATTTACCATATTAATTGCTCATTTAAAACTAAGAAAGAGAGTGTTTTGTGTTGTAAAGTGTTGTACCGTAAGCTTTTAAATTTGCAAGTCTTAAAATTAAGATTAAGAAGAGAGTACTTTGTGTATTGTACAATAATCTTTTAGACTTGTAAGTTTTAAATTTAAGATTAAGGACAAAGATTCATATGTGTATTATATGTAGTATAGATATTGATATAGATTGTGGGTTAAAGTAATTCATAGACTCTCCTTAACAGGCCTGTCGATTTTATAAATGATAGTTAATTAGTTTAGCATATATCAAATGATTAAATTTGTTGCTTTATAATTAGTTAACTAAAAGTTTATTTTGAAAGTACCCCGTAACCTTTTGTCCAAGACAATAAGCGATGGGGAAAATACTTTATTACAAATTGGAAAATATTTTATTACAAGTTAGTGACAAGTTTTATGAATTTCTTTTATGTACCATTTTCTAAGACTTTTTGTAAATTTCTTTTTCTTGTAATTAAATATATATCCATAACAGTTATATTATGTAACTTAATAGTGACAAGTATCATTTTATATTGTATGAATAAAAATAGTTATTGACGAAGATGACCATTATGAATTATTTACAATTATAATAAAATACACAAATATATACGTAGTTAAAATCCTTTAGTGCTGTTATGTCACAACTGTGCATGCATGAAGGTTTAAAACTAGTATATGAAGAATAAAAAAGAGAATATGAATATGGATGGTTAACGTAATCCAAACCCATATTGTTCGACCCGCCATCCGCACAAAAGCTTATTTGTTAATCACCAATTTTACATAAACAACTTGCTACGCTAACACAAGAATCCGTTCTAGCAACACCAAATTGTTTTTGGTTAGTTATCATTATAGCATTCTAACCAAATTATATTAAATAGGTACGTGGAAGAAAAAAGATGAGCCAGAGTCTTAACGTACACCAAAGTCACCTACAACTCGCATATGAGAAAATCCAGAAAAACTGTATTAATCCTACTCAACTGTAAATAACAACTTACAATAGTTTATATAGAAAAGCAATAAAACCCTAACAAAAAAAAAAAAAAAAAAAAAAATAATAAATAAATAGCGACCCTAAACTAGTACAGACCTACATGTCTTATTAAACAAAAGAAACCTACTTTACTTTGTTTCTTTAGTTGTTAAATTACCATTCAATCCAAAATTATGGTTATTAGCTCTCTTACCACCTAGAAATGAGAAGGTATTTTAAATTCATATCAATCATACTCAACTGAAACTAACACAACTTATATAGTAATAAACCCTAACAACTAAGAAAAACAATTAGCAGACCTAAACCAGTACAGACCCCGGGCCTTTTTAAGCTAACTGTTACCCGTTACCTCTTTTTGGCGAAAAAAAAAAAAAAAAAAAAAAAAATTGCAACTTCTCGGCATTCTTCACTTGGGCTGTAGACATAACAAGAAACATATGGTTCAATGCTTGAAGATGAGATATTGTGAGCGTAACCAAAATTGCATGTGTGTTACCACCATTTTACCATAAAGATAAAAAAAACAATAGCGGTGCTTTTAAGTATAAACCCAAACCTAGCCAAAAAGTTTAAATATACGAAGCCATAATTAGTCACGATGTCACATAATTTAGTCACCATGATTGAATCTTTTGGGATCACTAGTAGAAAAAGGATTATTAGGATCGGTTAAAAAGATTTTTAAGAACGGTTTTTGAACCGTCTTAGTAAATGGCGTTCCAAAAGATTAGTTGTTTTTTAGTTCGGTCTTTTAACCGTTCTTAAAAAGTGATTGTAAGTCACGGTTGTTTTTAACCGTTCCTTAAAATGGTTTTTTTTAAAGTAAATTTTGGTTTTGGAGCGTTCCTATTTATTCCTCAAAATGGTTTTGTTGTGGCTTTCCTTAAAATGGGTTGTTTCTGGAGCAAAATGCTATTTGACAATTGACCAGAGTAGATTGCTATTTGACAATCTAACACCAGAATCACATTATTAAACATTCACAACACAATAAGTACTTCAACAATTTCATTTTAAAAGCAATATATTACTAAATAAACAAAAAGGTCTAGCCATACAAAGAGGCACAAGCCGTCAGCAAACAAAAGATCCAAAACATCCTACTTGATTGAAGACAGACTCCACACAAGCACTAAAACCTTCAAATGACACACTGATAAAACAAATAAAATACCATTACTGAACCTACTAAAGTGACCCGCCAACAGCAGCAACTAGAAAACCAATTGAGCAACCGGGTGAAAACCAAATATTTCCCACGTACCGATCTTATAGAATTCATCAATTCGCCTAATCGTCATTGCAATAATCCATGAAAAGCTTTCCTCCCCCATTGATTTTCCATCCGTCCAACTCATCTTGCCTTAAAGCTCTTGTAGAGTCATGAAGCTATAAACATAATAAGATAAAATGTTAATAATTTCACATAAGCGATTCCATTAAATGCAAATAAACAAAGTGTAATTATTTACCTGATCCGGGAAGGTTTTTTGTTTAATATGCAAAGTTTCAAAAACAAACTTCATCACGTAGTAACTCCAACTTATCTACTTGCTGGTTACACTATGATCAAATAACAGCTATACGTTACATATTATATTATATGTATATGTATTTAAAAACTAGTATACACGCAAATAGTAGATGATTTACCACAAGCATAGTCCACTTGAATGAATTGCCAAAAGCCCTACACAAGAATAGTGTTAAGAATTTATTTTTAGAGAACAAATATATGGGCACAAGTATTAGATACAGGATGTGTAATGGCGGTGCCATTACGCGCGCCGACAAGAGTCTCAATAGCCATGAATAGTATACTTAATGTTATTAGTGACAATAATAAAAGGAGAGCTTCTCTAGGATGGACAAAAACAGGACATTGAAAAACTACTGATATTGTTTACTTATTTATGTGTGATTGAATCCAATCACCCTAACTAGAAAATGTCGTATTAATAGGCTGATATTATCTTAATGGATTCACAACCGTCAAGTAAATTAGTAAAATCACTACAAATTACTAGCTATATACATATAATCAAGGTGCGCTTCTTTCTTAGTTCTTAACAGTTAAGACAAAAATACATACAGAATAACAAGTAGTCAAGTACTATATAGATGGCCACTATAGATTTCTAGCTCAACTAGTCTTGTTGATCTATTCTTGCACCTAGTTTTATTGATTTACTGCAGGGCCTATAGTACTTATTAGCTGTTTGTTTATTATGAGTATCTTGTAGGTGATAATGTATAAACTAAATTATGTTGTAAAGTTGTAGAAAACAAGCAGGGAGGATACATGGAAATTGACAAATAAATCATTATCTGATAAACTTGTAGCTTTGTCATGCAGATGTAGATGAAATAACTACTAAAAGAAAACTTCATATTAGGAATATTTCTACATTGTAGCTTAGTGAGATGGGGCCTGTTTTAGAGCAGATACAAGATACAAGATACATCTCATATGGCTTTCGCAGGTCGAACATGGTTTTGCTTGCCCACTCAAGAATTTATTTTTAGAGAACAAATATATAAGTTCAATCGGGCTTATCTTGTAAACCGATAACCCGAATCACCCGACCCGATAACACCCGATACCCAACCCAATAACACCCCTAAATGTGTATATTAGAAATTACTGACCTTTCCACTGTCTTGCTCAAATAGAAACTGTTCGGTGTCTTTTTCTTATCTCAATTATATGAATCGAATATGTATCCGGTCCTTGTCTTGGGGCATATTAAAAATAACACCCAGTGAGAACTACACGAAAAGTTTAAACATCTTAGTATAAACAATGTATATTAATTAAAACTAACAAGAAAATAGCGTACTCTTGCAAATACGATGCAAGGAATATCTCTTTCTCTTTATATTCTTCAACAGTAGTGAGAATATGCTTTATGTAAAAATGAAACATGATACATAGTTAACGACTTAGCGTAATGTTAATACTGACACCCCTACTGCGACCAGTAGCTCAGTGGCTCATTATCATTAATTTGATATTGTGAATGCTCACAATACCTGTTTCCATAAAATGTAGACAATACCATTGCAACTTTTGATTTAATTTGATCGGTTTAACTCCAAAACACACATAAAGCATCGAAGACCATAACCAAATAATGATGCACTAAACATACAAATGGATGCCCTACTATTACCATCGATACACTAAACATACACACTGATGCCTTAATCAAACAAACAAACAAATGCCTTAATCTATCTCGGAAGGCCCAAGTATTTCTACCGATGCACTAAACATACAAATGGATGCCCTAATCATGCTCACTGATTCTCAAATATGTCGTAGCCTCATACAAATGGATGCCCTACTATGAATAGCGATGCACTAAACACACAAACGGATGCACTAAACATACAAATGGATGCCCTACTATGACCAATGATGCACTAAACATATACATTGATGCCTTAATATGTCCGATGATGCATGACACTAATTATACTCATTGATGCCCTAATGTTTTCATTGATGCACTAAACATACAAACAAATGCCCAAGTAGTTCCACTAAACATACAAATGGATGCCCTACTATTACCATCGATACACTAAACATAGACACTGATGCCTTAATCAAACAAACAAACAGATGCCTTAATCTATCTCGCAAGGCCCAAGTATTTCTACCGATGCACTAAACATACAAATGGATGCCCTAATCATGCTCACTGATTCTCAAATATGGCTTAGCCTCATACAAATGGATGCCCTACTATGAATAGCGATGCACTAAACACACAAACGGATGCACTAAACATACAAATAGATGCCCTACTATGACCAATGATGCACTAAACATGTACACTGATGCCTTAATATGTCTGATGATGGATTAAACTAATTATACTCATTGATGCCCTAATGTTTTCATTGATGCACTAAACATACAAACAGATGCCCAAGCAGTTCCAACGATGCACTAAACATACAAATGGATGCCCCTACTATTACCATCGATACACTAAACATACAAACTGATGCCTTAATCAAACAAACAAATAGATGCCATAATCTATCTCGCAAGGCCCAAGTATTTCTACCAATGCACTAAACATTCAAATGGATGCCCTAATCATGCTCACTGATTCTCAAATATGTTATAACATATTATTTTACTCAGATGCACTAAAATATTGATACTGATGAACTTATTTATACAACTAAATGCTATAACATATTATATTTTATTCAGATGCACTAAAATGTAATTTTATACATTCCATAATAACACTATTTTTTTTTATAATTTTCACAATGATGCACTTAAATAACAAAAAAAATAAATAGAATATCTAATTAAAAACTTACAGTTGTCTATATCTCTGCTTCGATTTCAATGTTCTTTTGGTGTTCGAAAGATGTATGACAGCTGGTCTGGAGATGATGGTGGAGATGTATGACGGCTGGTCTATATCTCTGCTTCGATTTCAATGTTCTTTATGTAGGGGAGATGATGCTGGAGATGATGTCGGCAGTGAATGTAGTTAGGGTTTTGAATAATGGAGTGGTGGAGATGATGGTGACGATGGAGTTGAAGGTAGCGATATGTAGTGGTGGAGATGATGGTGGCGATGGTGATGGTGGCGACAGAAGCTGTGGCGACGATGGTGGTCGCGACGGTGTAGAAGGTGTAGACGGTGGTGGTGGTGGACTGGTGGTGATGGTGCAGATGGAGTAGTCCATGTTTGTGAATGAACTGAAAATGACTATCTGATTGATATCCCTACTTTTTTTAATCCTTACCCTGAACTTTCAATGTTTTCAAAATCTACCCTAAAACTATTTTTCTAGCTTTTCTATCTAATGATACTTTTCTCTAGAACCCTACCCTATATATATATATATATATATATATATATATATATATATATAGATATATATATATATATATATATATATATATATATATATATATATATATATATATATATATATATATAAAGTTTCAGAATTAATATATTTCTAAAATAAAAATGTTTGTGAATCATTTAACTTAATATATATATATATATATATATATATATATATACTAGCTTTCAAAGCCCGCCCGATGGGCGGGCATGACTTATAATTATCGTTTAGTAGAGATTTATTGTTATCTTTAAGTTATTTGTTAGGGTTTACATAATGTTACACTATATATACAACATTATTTATTGAGGTTCATCATAGTTGAATAATCCACTAAATAAAATCAAATAAAGATGGACAAAGAACAGCCTAAATGGAAATTTTGAAACAATAGGGAACCTATCACAAAGTCGACTAAATTTCATGACAAAATGTGCAACACTATAATGAGTCATATACTTAATTACTTATATATGCAATAAGCATCCATGTCTATAGTGTTTCCCTATGTCTATTATGAGCATAACATCTGACCTTTCCATGACAAAATGAAGCATAGCAAGTGAGTTATAAAAGTAAAGAGTGTTACAGACTTATTTTCATGCATTAGCTTAAACATCTATAATAATTTTGTAGTAGATGGAAACTTACCAAAATGAAAATGGTGTGACTTCGGCTGCTGAGCAAATGGTTTCATAAGTTCTCAATTCACATTCACATTTTCTTTGTTAATAATCATAACATGATACTGATAACTTCAATTTCCTTCAATACGTAGAGTACAAATCTTTCAAGATCGAGACACCTAAGAAGAAAATGTGCTCCCACTGCAACCATGACTGGACGACCTTCGCTATCTACTCCTCCTCGGTTTCTGAAACCAAAAACAAAGTGTTATAAAGTGAGTATTCTTCGAAAGCTGAGAGTTGAGGCCCGTCAAGAGGACCAAAACCATTTTATGATTGAGCTGTTTTATCCCATTGTTCCTTGCGTCGCTAATCTAGATCCTTGATTAGGGACATGAAAACTGTATCTAGATATGAATCCAAATGTGATGAGTTCCTAAAACGGGTCAAATACAAACATCATACTGTATCTAGATATGAATCCATGTTGAGCTGTGTTGGTCATCTGGTCAAATTTCAAACATCATGTGTAGAACTTTTGGTTGTCCTATATGATTTAACCCGTTTTTATTTCAATCAAATCAAATCAGAGTTGAATCATGTGTAGAACTTTCACTAAGCGTGGTAACCATAACTTACATAACCATTTGCATTGAAATTTAATGATGTACACTAACACATCTTATCTGTTACCCAGAAAGTTAACTTTTACCATAATGAGAGCAAGCATATCAGAAGTCACATTATTAAGTAGAGAAAACATGCCTTGCTTAATTGGCGTTACAGATTCATAGACACAATCACCAGCTTACTCTCTAACAGATCAAATAGGTGAAATAAAAAACTTAAGAAAGTGTATATATACCTTATACCCGTCCGCCACTGGAAACACCCAAAAACAGGTTTAACGAATTTTATCTTCATCGGGATGTGCTCCTGTCGTGTCTTCATATGGGGAAAAGGTGTGGAGCCAATGACTCATTTTACGCTTTGTTTGATATTCAATTGAGTCATCCTGTAAATATCAAAAAATACATATGCAAAATAAGCTTTAAATTGATATTTTCCGGGGTATGAAACCCTTTTACCAAAAAAAAATGAGCTTTAAATGAGAGAAATATTTGATCTTAATGTATGTGATTTAACATTTACCTGTGACTTCCTCTTATCAAGGTCATCAGCAGATGTAGAGTTACATGCTACGTAAGGGTCTTAAAAATCCTAATACAATCTATAGGCAAACTTTAGTAAACTCGAGCTAGAATAACTCACTAAAAGCAAGGCTTATTCTGAAAACTTGATTGGACCTGGAAAAGTGTCTTATAAAATTTTTGGACAAAAAATTGAGGGGTAAGGGCTTAAGCACAACACTTCTTGAGATAAGGGGGTGGGCTGATTGGCTTAACCAATTCAGGTTTTAGTGTGTCATTTTTTTAACCGTTCATATCAGATTGAATTGAACCAAAAAACACTAAAAAGCCGACAATAATTGTACTTCCAGATCTTAATGCTTTCAGTTGAGCATCATGTGTCTCAACCACTATAGATCAGTCCTTTACTAAAACATTATTCACTAATATCTTTAGTAACGGAATGATCCATATATATATATATAGAGCAATGATATATAGACCTAAAATGCATGACTAAAAACATGTCTAATCCATCTATTGCTTGACACATGTTTTTGTTACTTTCTCTTTCCAAACATTTACCTTTGATCTTGCCATGTGTCTAAATCTTATTATTAGGCATACTTTTAGGCATATTTGTTAGGCATGAGAATCATTTCTCATATATATATATATATATATATATATATATATATATATATATATATATATATATATATAGTGTTGTATTATATGCAGTACCAATCTTAGATACAGTACTTTACAGTACCATTTAAAATAAATATGGGCCATTGGATTAGTTAATCAAATCACAAGATTAAAAGTGCCAAAATTGTAATTAAACAAAAGATTAAGATTTCCTTTTCAATTAAACAAAATTCAAAAGGGGTATTTTGGGGAATTTATTTTTCTGCAATTTAAAAATCGTCCGCATTCATCTCTCTCATTTTCTCTTCTTTGTAAACCTAGTAACCCACCCCAAAGCCAACTGCCGCCTCTCCTATCTAAATCTATTATCATCCGGTAAATAAAAAAAATCACGTTTCTGTGTAACCCGCGATCTAAACTTGTATTTTTATATCCATACTAAAAGCAGATCGAGTCACCAGAAATAAACCTGATCGCATAGTCAAATTCATATCCGGAACCGATGTTGTGGTTGTGCTAGAGGAGGAGGATGAGAATCAACGAAAGATCTATCCCCGTTGGATCTGATCGAATCGATTTACCGTAGCTATCTGGGTATGTTCATAAATCGTTTTTACATCCCCTGAAACCTTTTACTTGTTTTGACTTTAGATCTAAATATGCATGTTTTTAATGATATAGTGGGGTTGCGACTTGTGCCTCTGTCTATCTATACACATCTAAGACTACAATGTTTTCTTTAGATATTGTATCATCATCTCAAAATCTACTGTGAACTATACAACGAATGAATAAATGGGGGCAAATCCTAACGCTAAGTAAATGGTTTATAAATGATTTCGCAAAATTAAACATAAACCTCTTTGTAGATCAAGTGGTTAAGGTAGAAAAAAGTTGAGCATTATGTCCCTGGTTCGATACTATCAATTAACCAATCTTTATTTTTTGATAAGAAAAAAAAAAGAACATATAAATAGTAACTATGATTTATCATGCTAATGCTCATAGTATAGTTTAAAAATTACTGGCTCATAAGTCATAACAATTAGGCTTACTTGGGTTTTTGTTAGTTTTTTACTCCATTTTTCTATATATAATTTTTTTTAATAGTTCTAAAATTAGGAGCTAAAATTTATCATGCTAAATTCATTTCTTCTTGGGAGAACAGTATGTACTTTTTGTGTTTAAGTTATGTTCAGATTTGATTATTAGGTCTAGTGCATATCTGTTATCTATTTTTCTTTAAGAAACAATTAGTATATTGAGTTGTGTGATGTGGTTTTGTATTGTGATTGTAATTTGTCATTAGGCCTCTGTTACTTTATTATTCAACTATCATATGTAATATTAATCATTTTAAGGATTTAGGAAACTGGATATACATATTTCTTTAAGGCGTGCACACACACTACAAGGATCAGGAGAACAGGCGTCGAGGGTTTTCCCGTCGACACTATGTCGACGGCATAAGGCACAAAACGACAAAAAAAGCGCTTGACCGAGCCCAACTGCGTTGAATTTTTCATAATCGTATTTTTCCGTCGACATGTCGACGGGACCATTTTAGAATATTTTTTTAGCCTCAATAATTCACCAAAGTTGGGCGCGAAAATTACCCGCTAATATATTCCCGTCGACATGTCGACGGGAATATATTAATAACGCTTTATCTCGTAGTTAACGTGTGATTAAGCATAATAATTATTATGTTTTAAGAGTCCCGTCGACATGTCGACGGGAGGATATTACTAATTATAAACGTTTTTACTAAATGGGTAAAATATTGGGCGGGATATTTTCCCGCTTTCTTGTTCCCGTCGACATGTCGACGGGAATATATCATCAAAAATCAGGCTATATATATCCTCACAAATACATTCCCGTCTCATTTTTTTACCAATATATACATTTTCACAAAATTATTTCCGTCTCATTTTACACATCTCACAAATAATTCAATCGTCAATTTTTACAAGACACACATGACTTGGCGTGGTTGCACAGTTGAAGAGGAGTACTCAAAAATCTTGTCACACGAGCTCCTCTTTAATGAAGTTATGTTAACTTTTGGTCATGCAGTTTATGAGGAATATGGTGATTTTAAGGATGCTGAACCGTGGATGAGAGACAAGATTATCGAATGGTGTAGGAAAAAGCCGTACTACAAAGAGTACATGGACGAGCTAGATGCTGCTGAAGCTCAAGTTCTTGCTGTTGGAGGTGACGACGAAGCTGAAAGTACGTTGGAAACAAAACTTGATAATCTGGGAAATAGGATCACAAATCTTGAAGCTACGTTTGCACATATCAAGGAAATGAGAGCAAGGAAGGGAAAAGATGGTGCGAGTTCGAGTAAAGCGGGAAGTAGCCGCAAAAAAAAAATAAACGGGTTGTTTCGTTTGATATGTTGTTTTAGTTGTCGAGTTGTTTCGTTTGGTTGTCGAGTTGTTTAGTTTGAGTTGTTTCGTTTGGTTGTCGAGTTGTTAAGTTTGAGTTGTTTCATTTGGTTGTTGAGTTGTTTAGTTGTTTAGTTTGGTTGTCGAGTTGTTTAGTTTGAGTCTGTATGAAAATGCATGTAGTTAAGAACTCTTGCTTGTTTTAAATAAACAGTTTGCCTTTGTGTTTGATAATTATTGCTTCTTCAGTTCTAATTATTGCTCCACAACAACAACATTTTATTAAACAACAACAACATTTTATTAAACATCAAAAACATCAACAACAACAGCAAACAACAACAACAACAACGATAACAGTACTACATATGAAATTTATCCATGTCACCTACAAGGTCACGGAGTATTGCATCCGACTGACATGCGTGGTCGTGGTTGGGATACGTTGCCATGTCAAGTTTTGCCTCCAGCACCCTTAATTTTGTCTCTAACACCTGTTTTTGTGCCTCCAGCAAGTTTATTCTTAGATTTTTTTCATGACAGTTTGAGCACCTTTTTGGAGTAGATCCAGAACCGCTTGATGTTGAAGCTCCCAGAGAACCGATCATCATTTTGGCGAGTCGTTCCTCCTTCCATAAAAAAAAATTACATCCATGGTCGTCTGTCCCAGGCTGTTAAAGAGTAAAAACTATTATTATTAACAACTAACCAAATTATTTAAAGAAAAAATATGTAATTGTTCACCTGCGAGAAAGGACACGCATAGTATAGTTTACCACGGGAGTAAGGTTTACACGATTCTCGCAGAACCACGTCTCCTCGTTCACAAGGACAAGGAAAAGCTTCAAATTCTGCCATCTTCTTCACCATGATAACAGTGTATGTTTGTGGTTGTGAGGTTGAGTGGTTGAATCGTGACCGGTGTGGCCCGATCTACAAGTTGAGGTGATAAAAGGTGGTGGCCAGAAAAAGATTCCGGCGGCCGGAAAATGCTGGTGTCGCCAGAAAACAGAAACTGATAGAGAGAGATATAGTGAGATGAGTATGTGTGTGTGTGTGTGTTTATATTGTGAGGATAAGGTGTTAGGTAGAGAGAGAGATATAGTGAGATGAGACATATCATGTATAACCATAGCATCTCGACTCGTTCGTTTAACATCTCATGTATAACCATTGCATCTCGACTCGTTCGTTTAACATCTCATGTATAACCATTGCATCTCGACTCGTTCGTTTAACATCTCATGTATAACCATTGCATCTCGACTCGTTCGTTTAACATCTCATGTATAACCATTGCATCTCGACTCGTTCGTTTAACATCTCATATATAACCATAGCATCTCGACTCGTTCGTTTTAACATCGCATGTTTAACCATTGCATCTCGACTCGTTCGTTTTACATATCATGTATAACCATTGCATCTCGACTCGTTCGTTTAACATCTCATGTATAACCATTGCATCTCGACTCGTTCGTTTAACATCTCATATATAACCATAGCATCTCGACTCGTTCGTTTTAACATCGCATGTTTAACCATTGCATCTCGACTCGTTCGTTTTACATATCATGTATAACCATTGCATCTCGACTCGTTCGTTTAACATCTCATGTATAACCATAGCATCTCGACTCGTTCGTTTAACATCTCATGTATAACCATTGCATCTCGACTCGTTCGTTTAACATCTCGACTCGTTTATTAATTTTATAATGGTTGGGATTTAGTATTTTGTGATATTTTAATTATTTTATTTTATATTTTAATAAATGATTTTTTTTAATTATAATATAAGTAATTAATTTTAAATTTATATATTTTTTTAATTTTATAAAAGTATTTATAATAAATAATTTTTTTCAATTATATAATTAATTTAGTTTATTAATTTTATAAAACTTATTTTTTAATATTTTATAAAAGTATTTATAATAAATAATTTTTTTTAATTATATTAAAGTAATTTTATAAAAGTATTTATAATAAAGTAATTTTATAAAAGTATTTATTGTAAATTTTTTTTAATAAAAGCTATTTTCCCGTCGACATGTCGACGGGAATAAAACCGCCAAAAAATTCGTGAAAATTTTATACGCCCCGCCAAAACGCAAACGACAAAATTGTGTGATATTACCGTCGACATGTCGACGGTATTATTAATAATATAAAAAATTCGTTTATATTCCCGTCGACATGTCGACGGGATAAAAAAAGTTATACTAAAACCAGATCTGGTCAAAATTATTGCTCATAACTTAGAAAA